>ML822076.1:77912-95342 GCA_009831015.1 Picea engelmannii | reverse complement strand
AAGATTCGAGAAAATGCTTTTTCTTCCCACGTGTAGGCATTCTCGCACCCTTCCTATAGAGAAACATGTGAACATCTCACACCCTAGCTATGGTGCAACCTGCGAGAATCAGGCATTCTCGCACCCTACCTATATAGCAACCTGTGAACTTCCTTTTTTATAGGGTTTTTACAAGGGAAAATGCAACTTCTTTTCTCAGGAAAAGTTCTTCTCCCTTCTCTCTTCAGGAACTTAGGCCACTGACCCCTCTGAAGTCAACATATAGGTTTACATCATTAACGGTCATAAGGATGATGAAAATAATGTGTAACAGTAGATTTGTCTCTACAAGTATAAATATATACCTCTCCTCACTCCCAACTGACCATATATTGAGCTATTGTTATGCTACTTGATTTTCATCTCTTTCTCTCTCTCTCCATTTTTCCATTTTTCCATTCTATGCTCTTAGGATTTTGGAGTATTTTCTCTCCAAGATCAGTTTTCTTGAGTAATAATAAAGGAGAAACTTTGGAGGATAACTAGAGGATCAATGCGTATTCTTGATATTCTTATACTTATGAGGTAACATTGTATCAATTTCTTTGGGTGATTGCATCTTTTGATCTTAGGTAAAGTGTTATCTAAGTAGACCTATTAATGCGTATGCTTATGAGTTTATCTATATTGATGTATTAGATAGGACTGAAGTGTCGTTTTATTTATATACATCAACATATTATCTTTTGTATGCACATCACTTAAGGAAGTTTTGCAGGTTTATACTTCAAGGGTTTCATTGGGAACTCCTTCAAGGAGAAGGGTCTCTTGAGGCACTCATACACTCCACTTCTCTAACCCTTTACTCTTCATCTATATTTCTATTCATACACATTCATTTTTCAGCTAGCATAACATGTTTATATAGGTCATTTATATACAATATACTCTCTTGTTCTTGTGGAAAGTTCTTTCCCTAAAAAAACAAGGGTTTTTAATCATTTTTCTTGGTTGTGTGTAGCTCTTCTAGCAAGCATAGCTTGTTGGTTTTGCAGGTTTCATATCTGAGTGAGAGGACTATTGGCTGCCCAAAGGACATCCACACAACACTAAGAGGCCCTCCAAGGGGTTTGGTAGCTATCTCTCAACCCTACCTTGCAAATTTTCATCATTTTGGTACGTTTTTGCCTCTTTTTCTTGCTTGTAGGGGTTTACACTCTTAGAAGAAGAAGTGGTACAACCTTCCTCCTTGTGTGAGCTTGTTGGGTAGAATAGATCTAGCTAGGGTTTCATTTTTAGCATTTTCTTGTTCCCTTTTTAGCTAAGACGTGAGGTTTAGAAGGTGAGGGGCACCTTCTCAACCTAGGATGTGGGGTAGAGTAGTCTCTTGCTTGCTTGCTTGTTTGATAGTTTACTTTCTTAGTCTCTCTCTCTCTCTCTTTATCTTTTACTTGTTTTCCCTAATCTCTAAATCTTAAAAGAAATCAATCTAACTAAGCAAAACCTAATTAGTTGCCTACCTAGTTGGGAGAGGAATACCCGGATAGGTAAGGTTAAGTGGGTGTTGATATGATTTATGTGATATATGGTTCAATGATATAATTTATTATGTTTTAGATCTACATCATAATCTTAAGCCTATTGGGCAACACTTAAGTAATCCAACTAAATCTATCTTATTGCTTAGTTTAACTTCAAGTCTATTTTATTTCTCTCTCATGCACATGGTTTAGATATTAAATACTTAACATCTAAGTGCTTGACAAGTAATTGGTTTATTCTTTTATTTCTTATATCTATTGGAAGCCACTTTCTTAGGCTTGAATCTTCCTACATGGTTAATAAGACAAACACACACTAAATTTTCTTTCAATCTCTTGAAGGCAAGTTGTTCTTTCCCTAGTGATTTTCTTTCATTGCAAGCTCTTTAAGTGCATGTGATATTATTAAATTTTCTTCAGCCATCTTTATTTTCTTTACATGTGTTGATATATTTGAATTGCATAAGCTTGAAGAAACACACTTAAAAGGCTAATAATAGTTTCGGCCATATCACTAAATCACACTTTAAAAGTGTCTTAAAATCTCCAAAACACTCTAATAATCACCTAAAAGTCTGCCTAATCAATATCTATACTTAATAGACTATTTAGGGTACCTTAGACCACCATCTTCACCATCTAAAATGGGGCTTGAGGAAAAAAATGGAGGGTAGTGGTAGGGGACTGTCTCGTGGCGCACCAAGTGTGTGTCCTCTCCGGGAAGTACTCTTGTTTTGGGTTGACCTGTGAAGCTAGGGTGGCAACACTTATTGAGCATCCAACAGTTATTTGGCAATAGGAGGAGGAGGCTTTGGTGAAATCTTTAATAAAATTTGATAAATCTTAAGAAAGCCTAATAATTAAACCCTAGACCAAACCTAATAGATTTTTTGTGGGTTTAACAACTAAGAGTGTGGCTCATCTTCAATAATATTTATAACAGTTGTGCTTAATGCTTATAAATCTTTGGAATATRTTGATGATATAATGTTTTGATGATGATCTCATAAATATGGTGATGTGATTTTATGCTTTAGTCCTTTGATACCCCGCACACATATAAGTAAAATGTGGTTAGTTTGCTTGTTKTATCTTAGATATTCTTTATTTGTAAATCTTTCATCAAGTACTTTGTGGATATCTCATTTGTGAATAGATATTTTGTAATTCTTTTGTAAGTACTTGTATCTAATATTCATTGGTTTAATTGATTCTTTTGTAATCTTGTAAGTAACTTGTAATCTACCTGTAACGAAACACCCCTTAACATAATTGACCCCTTGCCCAATATGTAGGCACTAGTCTTAGTTGACCTAGGGAAAAGGCTTGTTTTTCATGCTAACCCTTGCACCTTGCATTGTTGCCTTAGCATATTACGATTAGAATCCCCCAAACCTTGTAAAAAATTAAAACTAACTCCAAGAACTTAACTTTAACACATCTAGTAACTAAGGTCTACCCCCTTTGGCTTCCCTAGGAGTAAGCCTAGACGTAAGAGGTTTCGTTCAAAGTGACAGCATGGGCTGTGAACCTAGGCATTGTGCCTCCAAGGACACACTAAGTGAGCCAGACTTAGCTCACGTTTGCAAGTGTGTATAAGGACGACAACATCTTTGGCGTCGTTGTCGGGGATAAGTCATTTATCCGTGGTCTTAACGACTTAACTTTTTAAGAACTAACAATTCTTTGAGATTGCATTGGTTAGCTTTGTGTGATTATTTTCCAAGTGGCGACTCCATTGAAAAAATCTATCAAGTATACTGCAAGGAGCAATCCTTGTTGACTGCTTGAAATTCTTGGGGAAGAAGCACTCATTAATGTCCAATTCTTGTTCCAAACGTAATAAATTAACTTCTTTTTTTGGCTTGTTTTTGCCTTGTTTGATGCTCTTGTTTGTCTAAAATAAACTTGGTCATCTGGCGAATCCACTTTTAAATAATTTGACGAGGTATTTTGCAAGAAGGAATTCCAGACTTGATTTGCTTCATCCTTGAACTTGGAAGGGTTTGTGGTTGAAGCTAGCTAGTCCTTCTTCTTGTTGGATCCTTAGTAATCTTGGGTCCCAATCCTCTTCTTTAGACTTTTGTTTACATGATCTAGTTAGAAATGGATGATTTTTATGATCCTATTGATTTTTCAGGAATCGTTGGTTACCCTCATGATGAATCTCAAGATGCTTTTGAAAACACTCCTCACTATTGTGATCATGTTGATGCTAATACTCACATCAAGGCCTTCACTAAATGTATTGATGAATGGTGTGATCCACCTATTTATGAGGATGTTCTAATGAAGTTGTTTTCCATAACTCTTTATATGGAGAAGCCTTATCATTGGTTTCATGATTCGCCTAATGGGAGATTCAAGACCATACAGGACTTGTTGCATGCCTTTTTAGAAGGGTTTGGGAATGATCGGAGTGAAGTTTATAATGAATTGGTTGATGATTTTATGGAAACATGGAAGAGGAAAAATCTTCTAGCTGTTAAAACAACTAATTCGGACATAAAGATAGATGCTCCATCAAATCCCATTGAGTAATTTAATGAAATAATTCAGAATGTCCAGTTTCCTCATAAAGAAAAAATTGAAGCCATGAATGAACAATTTGTGGCCATAGAAGATAAGTTTGATATCATGGTAGATAAAACTTATATTGAATATATGGACCCCCTTGAAATTGATCTTGACAGTGAAGAAGATGAGGAAATTCATTGGGAGATTCTGAATGAATCCATGGATGAGGCAGTCATTTATTTTAAGGAGGTAAAGGAATTTGAATCGGAAAGTGTTGAATATTTAGAATCAGAAAGTGTTGAATTTGAATCGGAAAGTGTTGTAAAGTCCCCACCCTCCTCCTGAGGAAATAATCTTTTTGAAGGATAACTTTGAAAATCTTGAGGAAAACAGTATGATGGTTCCCGTGGTACGTTCTTTTTCAACCTCTCAAATAGAAGGTGAGTTAACGCAGAATTATGTGGAAGTGGGAGGCAACTTCAGTTTATCAATGTCATATCATTATGAGTATTGGTTGGCCTCCCACCTTGACAGTCATGAGAAACAAAGTATTTAGAGTTTACACGCCTTGCAATATTCCAGTGTTTGGCTGAAGGAAGGAAGGAACATGATCCTTGGTTGGTTCTTCCTCACAAAAATTTCCAATTTGATAAAACTGGGAAGGGGTATTCTGTGAGTCATCCTAGAAAAGGATGTTTCAGACACTTGTGGCATCATTTCATCCATTTCATGGGTGGTTGTAACGTATCTCTAACCCTTCCTTGTATTTTAATTTTTTATTATTTCAATTTATTATGCAAATGTATACTTAGAAAAAAAAATTGTACTATAGATTTCATTTGTTGTAAATATTGATGTTGTATGTTATTCATTTCATTATGTAGATGTTTTATATAGAAATCATTTATTTAATCATGTATATATGTATTCTTATGTTGGTTATTGGTGAGCACTATGTTTTGTAGCTGCTGGATTCTCGTATGCTCTCCATCTCGAGTGAGAAGATCGAACACATGTCCTCATGTGGAGCCAGATGTTGACCACCTCTCCAACACAGGTGGTCAACTCCATGTGCCATGAAGAGATGCATCATCAGATGCAAATTTGTCGAAGACTTTTGGTCCTACAGGGCAGTGTTTGGCCCCAACACTTTATTTTGTAATTGGAATTTATGCACCCCTGCGTGGGTTAATAATGTAATAGGTCTGCATGAGTCATGCCTAGGTCAGTTACCTTGGGATAGGTTCACTGGGAGAGTTCCTTTCATCGAGTTTTTTTTTTCCTCAGGTTATCAGTTGGGCTTTTCAGCCTTATTGATTTCCCTTGAGTTTTTCCCTCACACTTGCAATAATTCCTCCAAAGTGGAGAACGACGTTCTAGTGGGCTTATGTTTTGGTAACTATTATAGGGAATCATTGTAAATGAACATGCAAGACATCTTATAAAGTTTCATGGAATTCCGTCAAGTCTAAGTCAGTTTTTTTTAATTAATTAATTTTTAATTAAATTTCCCTAAGTTTGGAGGTTTAATTATTTAATTAATTGATTATTTTTTAGCAATAATTGTAAAAACTAGGTCCTTGGACTTTTGACAGGGGTATTTGTGCTCAAACGAAATGGAATATCACCCCCTACATCCATGGACCAAGTTTCAACTCAGTCGGACAACTTTAGCCATGGGTTTGTCCACCCAGAGTGTCAGTTAGTCTAAACCAACAATTTTAATTGCTAAAGTCCAAACATGGCAAAAATGTAAAAATTGTATTAATGAGTTAGAGGATGTAAAATGATGGAATAAAGGTTAGAGAGAGACCCCCTAAGCATAACATAACCCTCCCAACCTTTTCCAGCCTTTTCCAACCCCTTACCCACCTTTTACACTCAAACGTTACGCCCCCTTGGGGGGATTGACGTTTTTCCTTGGTGGTGGGCGTTGTGACTTAAATGGGCCCCCCTATCATGATTTATGACTCCCTTTAACCCCCAAATCACCTCCTAGGGTGATCCCACTCCCCTTTTCTCATTAATTCCCCTCCATTCCTTCCATTTCACCCTTTTTTTGCACCCTCCAAGGAGAGTTACGCCCCCCTTTTGTTGATCTCCAAGGAAAATTCGTTTTTAATTATTGGGGCCTCTTCCTCTTCCATAGAATGAATCCCATAGCATCTCACTTGTGTTTTTTGTGATCCCAATACCTCTCACACCCATCTACACCCTAGATCTATGATCTAAACCCTAGATGGTGTGCCCTAGCCTTGGGATCAACTCTTATGCTTGGTGGTGGACACTTGGCATTGATCCAAGAGAGGTAGGTTTTCCTCTCCAAGTATAAATAGATCCCTCTCCTCACTCCCAACTCACCATATCTTGATCTATTGTTATGCTACTTGATTTTCATCTCTCTCTCTCTCTCTCCATTTTTCCATTTTTCCATTCTATGCTCTTAGGGTTTTGGAGTATTTTCTCTCCAAGATCTATTTTCTTGAGTAATAATAAAGGAAAAACTTTGGAGGATAACTAGAGGATAAATGTGTATGCTTGATCTTCTTATGCTTATGAGGTAACATTATATCAATTTATTTGGGTGATTGCAAGTTTTGATCTTAGGTAAAGTGTTATCTAAGTAGATATATTAATGCATATGATTATGGGTTTATGTATCTTGATGTATTAGATAGGATTGAAGTGTCATTTTATTTATATACATCAACATATTATCTCTTGTATCACATCACTTAAGGAAGTTTTGCAGGTTTATACTTCAAGGGTTTCATTGGGAACTCCTTCAAGGAGCAGGGTCTCTTGAGGCACTCATACACTCCACTTCTCTAACCCTTTACTCTTCATTTATATTGTTGTTCATACACATTCATTTTTCAGCTAGCATAAAATATTTAGATAGGTCATTTATATACAATATACTCTCTTTTTCTTGTGGAAAGTTCTTGCCCTAAGAAAACAAGGGTTTTCCATCATTTTTCTTGGTTGTGCGTAGCTCTTCTAGCAAGCATAGCTTGCTAGTTTTGTAGGTTTCAGATCTGATTGAGAGGACTATTTTCTGCCCAAAGGAAATCCACACAACACTAAGAGGCCCTCCAAAGGGTTTGGTAGCTATCTCTCAACCCTACCTTGCAAATTTTCATCATTTTGGTATGTTTTTTCCTCTTTTTCTTGCTTGTACTGGCTTACACTCTTAGAGGAAGAAGTGGTACGGCCTTCCTCCTTGTGTGAACTTGTTGGGTAGCATAGATATAGCTAGGGTTTCATTTTTGGCATTTTCTTGTTCCCTTTTTAGGTAAGATGTGAGGTTTAGAAGGTGAGGGGTGTTGGCATGTTTTACAGGCAGCATATGCTTGTCATTGATGGCAAGTACAACAACGATGATGACTTGAGTATAGGAAGAATGTAATAGATGGGCACCAGAAGTATTTTGGGAAGATGTTGCAGAGCAACCTCGATAAGATCAGAAGAGATAGTGCAAAGGATGGTTGGCATGATTTACAGGCAGTATGTGCTTGTCATTGATGGCAAGATCATAATATGCAGCGAAGGAAAAACAAGGACAAAGTAAGCTCAAGAGGAATTAGCGCAGAGTCGAACGTAGTGCCTAAGCTCGGGAGGAGAAGCGTCAGTGATCGTTGGATCCCATTTAAATTCTCGAAAGAAGGAGGACCGTTAGATCTGATTGTAGATAAGAAGAATGAACATAAGAGGAGGACAGATCTCAGGCGTCAGATCTGAGCATAAGTTTCGACCATCGTTGGATCAGGAAGAACCTGTACGTTCTTTATAGTGGAAGATCGAAGCGGTGGTCTAACTCCATTTTGGATTTTTGACTATCGGGATTTTGGATATCGGGAGATGGAAATGTCAAGGTTCTTTACAACAGGAGTCCCGAAATCGCGAAATAATCTCAACCATTAGATCAAGGTCAAATATGGACTATTGATCAGGCACATCGAAGGCTCGTGGAGTTGCGAAGTCTTGATAAAATCTTGACCGATAATCCAAGAGGGACGCGTGGAAGAAGATCAGAGCATGTCAAAGACTCAATTTCCGGGTTTCGCGAATCACGACTTGGAGAGGCAAGAAACAATACCACAGGAATGCCGAAATTGCGAAATGAAAAATCGTGAAATGATCTGAGCTGTCATATCAAGGGTTGATTGAGACCATTGATCCCACGCCATTTCGGAGTTTCACGGATCAGTAGTTGGAAGCGTCAAGAACATTCACCACAGGAATGCCGAAATCGCAATTTGCAAAATCGCGAAATGATCTGAGTCGTTGGTTCGAAGAGATCATGGAACATTGATCCGACCCCCTTCGATGTATTGGAGACCAGGATTTCAGTTACCAGGAGATGGAGAAGTCAGAGACTCTCAACATCAGGAGTCCTGAAATGCCAAAAAATGAAATCTCGAAAAGCACTTTATGAAAAAGCACTTGGTCATGGCCATGGTCATATAGAGGAAGAAGCTAGTTCAGATAAGCTCCATTTCAGAGTTTCAAGGATCGGGACATGGAGAGTAACAAAATATTTACCACGGGGATCCCGAAATACCGAAATTCGAATTGGCGAAATAAACACAAGATCACATGAAGTCAATCCAACGGTGCAGGGGATTTTGGGCACGATCGGAGGGCTAATGTTGCTCCTCGTAGTATAACTGTTGGAAACCATTGATGGTCTCTGCCAAAGGATTTGAACAGACCTCTGTGTTATTGCCAGAGGAGCTGAAGGGTCTCTAAGATTCTTCCAGTGAATGAAGACGATTCTTAGAGGGACTGACAAGTGGATGAGTGTTGAATTTTGTAACTAAAGCATAAAGGATAAGCTCGACTATGTCAGAGAAGATGAAGAGTCTCAAATGCTAGAGAGGATGAGGAATCTCAGCATAACACCCAGTGATGCTGAACACGTGGGAAAACCACTAGAGAAGCTAAAGAGTTACCATGATGATCAGATAGAACACTTGAGTTGTGGAGGAGTTTGGCGCGGTGTGAGCATGCAGAGGAATGGAGAAGATTTCATGCACAAGGAGCACAAAGACTATAAGTATGCAGAACAAAGAAGAGATGGGGGTTGTTGCTGTTGATGTAGATATGATTGTTTTTTTTGGTGTTGGTGTAGTTGTGATTGTTGTTGTTGTTGTTGGTGTAGATGTGATTGTTTTTGTTGCTGAGGTGAAGTAATGCATGTGTGAGGAAGTAAAGGGGTGGTGCAACTGCTGAAATGGATAGGAAAAAAAAGGTGCATTGAATTGGAATTGCACACAGAGCACAAAAGAAAGAAGAATAGAATGGGCAGTGGATGCATGCTGGAAGACAGTGAGGAAGTCTGAGTAGCAAAATTTTGCAGAACAATGATGAGACTGGTAAGCTGTTAATAAACACTATATCACTGTAATAGGTTTCAGTATTTCATATTCATAATCTAGGGTGGAAGGGAGGTGCTAGAGAGGACTGGTGTCCATAGAGGTTCAAGTGGGTGCTTGAGCACAGGGAGTTGTAGCTTTCTTTTAGTTGGTGCTAGAGAAACCAGGGAGTAGGTGCTTCCTTCTAGTTAGTACTAGAGAAACCAGGGAGTTGGTGCTTCCTTCTAGTGGGTGCTAGAGAAAAATAGAGAGTTGGTGCTCTCAGCAAGTTGTGGCTTGCAAAAACCAGAGGTTGTAGCCTCACAATGAGTTGGTTCTCATATGTATGATAATGTAAAGAATGTAAATAATACTTATCATATAAAGAAGAAGAGGTTTTTACCCTATATGGGTTTCCTTGGGAAATATTTGTCTATGTGTTTCTCATATATGTGACTAATGCTTAATGTGCCATTGTTTATTTCCCTGCATTATTTTGATCATCATTGAGTGCCTTGTAAAGATTCTAAAAGAAGCATGATTGTTTAAGCACGATAACAATTGATTCACCCCCCCTCTCAGTTGTCCAACAAGGGGCACCTTCTCAACCTAGGACGTGGGGTAGAGTAGTCTCTTGGTTGCTTTCTTGTTTGATATTTTACTTTCTTAGTCTCTCTCTCTCTTTATCTTTTACTTGTTTTCCCTAATCTCTAAATCTTAAAAGAAAACAACCTAGCTAAGAAAAACCTAATTAATTGCCTACCTAGTTGGGAGAGGAATTCCCCAATAGGTAAGGTTAAGTGGGTGTTGATATGATTGATGTGATATATGGTTCAATGATATAATTGCTTATGTTTTAGATCTACATCATAATCTTAAGCCTATTGAGCAACACTTAAGTAATCCAACTAGATCTATCTTATTACTTAGTTTAACTTCAAGTCTATTTTCTTTCTCTCTCATGCACATGGTTTAGATCTTAAATAATTAACATCTAAGTGCTTGACAAGTAATTGGTTTATTTTTTTATTGCTTATATCTATTGGAAGGCACTTTCTTAGGCTTGAATGTTGCTACATGGTTAATAAGGCAAACACACTAAATTTTCTTTCAATCACTTGAAGGCAAGTTGTTATTGACCTAGTGCTTTTCTTTCATAGCAAGCTCTTTAAGTGCATGTGATATTCTTAAATTTTCTTCAGCCACCTTTATTTGATTTACATGTGTTGATATACTTGAATTGCCTAAGCTTGAAGCAATACACTTAAAAGGCTAATAATAGTTTCGGCCATATCACTAAATTACACTTTAAAAGTGTCTTAAAATCTTCAAAACACTCTAATAATCACCTAAAAGTCTACCTAATCAATATATATACTTAATAGACTATTTAGGGTACCTTAGACCACAATCTTCACCATCTAAAACAGGGCTTGAGGAAAACAACGAAGGGTAGTGGCAGGGGACTATCTCGTGGTGCACTAGGTGTGTGTCTTCTCTGGGAAGTACTCTTGTTTTGGGTTGACCTATGAAGATAGGGTGGCAACACTTATTGAGCATACAACAGTTATTTGGCAATAGGAGGAGGAGGATTTTGTGAAAGCTTTAATAAAATTTGATAAATCTTAAGAAATCCTAATAATTAAACCCTCGACCAAACCTAATAGATTATTTGTGGGTTTAACAACTAAGAGTGTGGATCATCTTCAATAATCTTTATAACAGTTGTGCTTAACTCTTCTAAATCTTTTGAATATGTTGATGATATAATGTGTTGATGATGATATCATAAATATGGTGATGTGATTTGATGCTTTAGTCCTTTTATACCACACACACATATAAGTAAAACGTGGTTAGTTTTCTTGTTGTATCTTAGATATTATTTATTTGTAAATATTTCATCAAGTACTTTGTGGATATCTCATTTATGAATATATATTTTGTAATTTTTTTGTAAGTACTTGTATCTAATATTCATTGGTTTAATTGATTCTTTTGTAATCTTGTAAGTAACTTGTAATCTACTTGTAACGAAACACCCCTTAACATAGTTGACCCCTTGCCCAATATGTAGGCACTAGTCTTAGTTGACCTAAGGAAAAGGCTTGATTTTCATGCTAACCCTTGCACCTTGCATTGTTGCCTTAGCATCTTAGGATTAGAATCCCCCAAACCTTGTAAACAATTAAAACTAACTCCTAGAACTTAACTTTAACACATCTAGTAACTAAGGTCTACCCCCTTTGGCTTCCCTAGGATTAAGCCTAGACGAAAGAGGTTCTGGTCAAAGTGACAGCGTGGGTTTTCAACCTAGGCATTGTGCCTCCAAGGACACACTAAGTGAGCCAGACTTAGCTCACGTTTGTAAGTGTGTATAAGGATAGAAACTTACAATATTCATTGACTTTGCATATCATCAACATTATAGTGACATGGGTGATATAGATATGAGGGCTATATTATAGTATGGATAACTTTTATGGTCACCCATACCATTGTTACATTGACCTTCCTTGGTCCAAGTGCCTTCATTTCTTTCTTTATTTTGTTTAACTATTTTTTATTGAAAGACATAATTTATTTTTTATTCTAGCATAACAATATTTATATGTAGACATTCACATGTGATGCAAACAAGAATGTATCTAAAATAAAAACCTCTTAGATGAGTCTACTCCCAACCTTGTTCTTATAATCCCTTATGAAAGATAATTGTGTAGGTTAATTGGAACCCAATCTAGTCATATTCCTAACCTTAGCCTCATTCTTTCCAATATTTCCTGAATCGCTTCTTATTCTATAGAAGTGTCTTGGAGTCTTTAGTTTATCCCAATATCAATCCTAGAACGATTCAAATACCATTTCTCACTCCCATGTTATAGATGAATACAAATTATCAACATTGGCTCCAACCTTACCTCCGATCACTTGTGAATATGAAGGAACATAACTTTGTACCATCAACAACCTTCCAAACACCATCATACCTCAAGTCAACATCATGCTACAAAATATACATTCACCACATCATGAGCTATCTAGAACATCATGTAAAGATAATCACATATCCATACAGTACCAAGACATGTGAATCAAGTCCATCAAAATCACAGTGATAAACAACTATACAATTCAACTCCTTGATCTTTAAATACCAAGATCATGGTACAATAAACAACCCATGCATAGATGTTAACATCTTTTGATCACGGGTATCTTTTGCATGAACCTCAAAAACTTTGGAAACCAACACATCAACTTGATAGGTCAATTCCTTCTTTTTGAGAGAATCCTAAAGGAAGAGAAACATCACGTTCAATCCCGTATTCCTCAAAAAATCCAAAAACCATGTCCCTATACTTTACAACACTCCCATTAGCTACAAGCTTGGAATTAATCCCTAATTTATCAATACAATCTAAACCTATATTCATGGCATCCTACCATGCATGTCCTACATGTGCCTCCTCAAGTATAGAAGGATCATCTAGTTTATCACTATAATGTATAAGGTCCATAGGGTTAGAAAGAAACTTGTAAAATCCACCCTCTCTTAACTCTCTAGCCAAATTCATTGGACTAACTAGTTTATTTTCATTGATTGTGCATTGTTTTCCTTGAAATGAAACTCTCCACTGTAAAATTGTCATACAAGAAACTGAAAGAATATTACTCTTGAAACTAATAACAATTGGAACATCATTGAACTCAAGAACATCACTTAAAAACATTTGGAAGGAAATGGATCCAACTCCTATCACAATATAAGTAGCATCATCACCAAACACCACACCCATGCCTCCCTCTTTCTTCTAAAATCAACTGAAAAATAACTTATCATATGTCATATGTATTGAAGCTCGACTTCCCACACACCATCCAACAATAGACATGGTGTTAGAAGATAAACAAGAGTCCAAAGAAAAGGTAGTATTAAACTAAGAGGGATCCTCCTCTACACCTACTGCACTCTAAGTTGCAACCTATTTCTCACCCTTCCCCTTTTTCTTCAATGGACATTTGTTGGAATAATGTTCCATCTCATGAAATCAAAAACATATCACCTTATTGAAGCCCTTCTTTTCTATAATTGAGTCTTCCTTCTTCTTGTAGAGTTTTTTCCATCTTTCTCTGTATTCCTAATGAGACCAATTGCAACTACTTCTCCTTATTATCCTAAATAAGTCTGCAATATGATTTCTTCTTGCAAAAGATCAATCTAAAGCTTTACAAATTTTGGCAAGTTCTAACAAGAAAAAACACCCTAAACAAAAATCATTCGAGAAGGAAAAATTTCATTCAAGACAATGGACACAAACCCTTGATCATCCACATGTGTTCCAATAGCATGCAATTGATCTCTAAACTTAGTGTTCCTAGTCAAGTAGCTCACCACAATATCTATATTTTGTAGATTTTCTATTGACTAAAATTAACAAACTGAAATTCTATCAAACACTTAGCAAACCAACGATAATTGTCTTCATAAATTTTAGAAATGCAAAAACCCACATTCATAAATTTCCATAAGAAAAAATACACATTGCTAAGAAAAAATATGCAGCGGAAAAACACAGTCGGCAGCAACCCAATAACACTCAGAAATTTAGGCAAATGCCAGGGAAAACCCCAATGTGGGGAAACCCAATGAGAGAGAGAGAGAGAGATCTTATTATTATGCTTCAGGAAAGTACAAAACCGCAGCAAAATCACATTTCCAGCCAAGGAAAATACCTCACAGCACCAAATCTGTCCCACAGAAATCTGCCTCATTTTCTATGCCAAAACCGTACCTCTATCCGACCATTTCTGCCTCAATTTTCATGCCCACAGTCAGTTGTACAGACTGTTTTGTACGGCCCAAAAACAACGAACATAAAAATGAAATCTGCCTTGAAATCCATGACAAAAATTGCCTCGATTTTCGTGCCAAATCCATATGGACTGTATGGACTGTACGGATCTGTATAGTACGGCCTCCCACAGCAGAAAATAATTTCAACCTCACAGAAAAAATTTATCGAGAAACGTACCCACTTTCCTCGAAAAACGTGCCCTCTTTGCTGCTCACTTTCCTCTCTCAAGCATGCTCAAAAAATCTCTCTAACTCTCTTCTTGATGTGCTCTTAGTATCCTCCCGATGTCTTCACAACATGTCTTGCACACTACCCAATGCATTCTTTTATAATCTGAAAATGACGTTTCCCCCCCCCCCAAAAAAAAAGTGTCTTTTCACCTTCCCAACCCTAGATCCAAAGGTCAAGATTATATCTTTCCTTTTTCAAGATCAAGGGTCATGATCCATTCCCTCCAAAATGTCTCATTTAAAATTAAAGTGAATTTCACTTTACTACATAAGTGCTTTATGAAAATAAAGTCACTTTAAAAATAGAAGGTACACTTTAATAAAAAGTCACTTTACTAAAAGAACCACTTAAAACAACTTTATAAAAACTATTACAAAGTCAAGTGCTTGGTAGTGCAAATATTAAGGTAACATCCGCATACAAGACAAAACATGCGGAGTACCTCCCGAGCTACAAAATCTAACACTCCCTCTTAGCGAGGGAGGTACTTCTGGTATCACCACCAGAATCTGTCTCCATCTCATCAGCTGCCATAGTTGCTCCCTCTGTACTAGAAGTCTCTTCTCTCTCTGAACATGAAGCCACTACTCCCACTGCATTGGAAGCCTCTGTTGCTACCTCCGTTGTACCACGAATTGAAGACATGCTCCTAGGAGACTGCATACTCTCCTGAGCATCCAACTGTGTCGACTCATGCTTGCTGAGTCCCTTGAGAGTCCCAGAAGAAGACTGAGTGCCATGTATCAAATCTCTCTCTCGTGCTACCTGCCAACCCTCCGACACAAAATCTGAGTCCAGAAATGCACTGGACCCCAACACAGGTCTACCCAACAACCTGTACAAACCCTCACAATTGATACCAAGCATTACTGTTGTGTTAGCAGTTGCTCCCACAGGATACAAAAACACATGTCCACTGTTGAAAACAACTCCAAATCCACTCTCATCCAAAGCTGACACTGAGAGCAAATTAAGTGTCAATTTTGGAACATATAACACCTTGCCAACCTCTAGAAGACCTCCTGACTCTAGTTGGAATCTCATCCTTCCAACCCCCTTTACTGCATGTTGTGGACCAGTTCCACAATTCACACTATAGTATGAGTCTATCTCTATAAGATCGAGGAAAGCTGACCTTAACCCGGTCATGTGCCGAGAAGCACCACAGTCCACAAACCAAGATTCAATGTCCTCGAACACTAGGCATCCACTGCCCATGGAACCATCCATGAGAGAAAATTCCTTCTCAAATATCTGAGTAAACTGTACAACTTCTGCTGAAGCTGACACCACTGGTTCTGGTTTCTTCTTCTTCTTGTTCGGACATTAACTAGCATAGTGGCCAGTCTTGTGACATGAAAATCATTTCACCTTGCTCATGCTTCTTATTGCCCTTTTCCATAAGAGCAACGTTCTTGTCGTCTGCACCGTCCAATGCCTTTTCTTGAGACCTCTCCTGGATCTCCTCCTGTGTAAAATCATCCCATAATCTGCTTCAATCAGGGAGCTTCTCTCTCCCCACCACACACTTGATGAAAACCTCCCACTCCTTGGTGAATCCTTTGAGGGATATCTGCACCAAATCTGAGTCAGGAATGACTTATCCAATAGCTGCCAACTCATCCTTCACCTGTGCAACCCGAGTGAGGTAGGTGGCCACATTCTCTTCTTTGACCATCCTAGTTCCATGCAGCTTGTCTCGGAGAGCCATTGTTCGGTTCTCGTTCTTAGCCTCATACATGCCTTTCAGTGCAACCCACATTTCATTGGTTGTCTTCTTCTCAGCCAAATGTGGAATTAGGTGGTCTCTGACCCCGTCCAAGATGATTCTCTGAGTCTTGGCTTCCCTCACCTCATGAAAATCAAGATCTACGGGATCTGTAGGTACAACTATGATGGTGTTCGCAAATGGCCACAATTTGTTCTCCTTGAGAACACTGTTGATTCTAACCTTCCACTGCAGGTAGTTGAAGATCCCCTCCAATCTATCTTCAAACCTGATGCTAGAAGTCATCTTTGTCCACCTGACAAAGAACCTTTTTTGCCTTCTCACAACAAACACAACATCAAATCACTTGTTGTCCTAAGTGCCAAAATGTTTCCCACTGAACTTCAAACCACAAGCTCTGATACCATGTAGATTTTCTATTGACTAAAATCAACAAAATGAAATTATGTCAAACACTTAGCAAACCAACAATAATTGTCTTCATAAATTTCAGAAATGCAAAAACCCACATTCAGAAATTTCCATAAGCAAAAATACACATTGCTAAGAAAAAATATGCAGCAGAAAAACACAGTGGACAACAACCCAATAACACTTAGAAATTTAGGCAAATGCCAGGGAAAACCCCAAGGTGGGGAAACCCAACGAGAGAGAGAGAGAGAGAGAGAGATCTTATTATTATGCTTCGGGAAAGTACAAAACAACAACAAAATCACATTTCCAGCCAAGGAAAATACCTCACAGTACCAAATCTATCCCACAGAAATATGCCTTATTTTCCATGCCAAAACTGTACCGTTGTCTGGCATTWTCTGCCTCGTTTTCCGTGCCTACAGTCAGTTGTAAGGACTATTCTGTATGGCCCAAAAACAACGAACATAAAACTTAAATCCACCTCGAAATCCATGCCAAAAATCACCTCAATTTCTATGCCAAATCCATACGGACTGTACGAATCCGTACAGTATGGCCTCCCACAGCAGAAAAATATTTCAGCCAAAAATTCACAAAAAAAATTTCTTAGGAAACGTTCCCACTTTCCTTGAAAAACGTGCCCTCTTTGCTACTCACTTTCCTCTCTCAAGAATGCTCAAAAAATCTCTCTAACTCTCTTCTCAATGTGCTCTCAACATCCTCTCGATGTCTTCACAACATGTCTTGCACACTACCCAATGCATTCTTTTATAATCTGAAAATGACGTTCCCCCCCCCCCCCC
>ML822076.1:66317-76599 GCA_009831015.1 Picea engelmannii | reverse complement strand
TAGCTAAATAAAACCAAAAAAAGCCTAACCAACACCAAGGAGTTCCAAGTTTGAGCAAGTATCACACTAGCAAGTCCTCTTAAATTCCATCCAAGATAGTAATGAGGATGAATTAAGGGGGAGCAAAAAATCAAAAGAAAGGAAAGATAGTTCTTCTAAAACCTATTGCTCCAAGTAGAAAAGAGATTTTATAAATAATCAATTATCAATAAGATTTTCTCATAATGAATCTTTGTGCAAACCAATGACTTTAGAAGATTTCTAAAAAATCATTTTATATGATAAAGGATAAATTTTAGTCATGCAATAGCTTTTGAAAACAATTTTTAAGTTAGCTTGAGATATGAAAAATAAAGATTCTCTATAGGTAGTTTTGGAATCAAGAAGACCACGTAAAATTTTGGGTAACCCTTAAATCTCTACAACTATTTCCTTGATTCCAGTAGGGAAACTAGTAAATACAAATTCCTTGGATATATTTTTTCCAATTGTCATCTAGAACAACCTATAAAATATGAAAAAATGACCGCAACATGACCAAAACACGTCTTTTGTATTAAACTCCAAAGGATAACTAGGCTTTCCACAAGATAAATAATTGGCAAATAATGTTATGTTAGCTCAAGAAAATTTTCATCAAACCAATATTGGAAGAATTAAAGCATTCCTTATTAACTAGACATATCAAATACATATTTCAAAGTAATTGGAGACTCTCAAAAGGTTKCTTTTTTACAACAATAGTTAGAGACACCCAAAGACAATATTTCTAAAATATTTTTCAATTGTAATTAATGAAAGACGAATTGATTTCTTCCCCTCTTCAAGGGAAATCAAATAAATATGTAGCCTATMTCTATCTTGTACATCCTTGTAGAGTCTCTTTGAAGAKMTCMAACAATGACAAGGAGGGGAGACAATCAAGGGATAATGCCAATSGTATCAYGCTTTTCAAACTTTTTAATGACRCCTCATTGACATAGATTTGACCTACCATGGTAGCTAGATCATTATATTAATGTATATTAAAGCCTCTAACAAAGGATGCACAACTTTAYTTTTAGTAACCTTGCAATTAAGAAGGMAACACAAATACAAAAATAATAAGGTATAAACAATATGCCACTTTGTTTTCTTGTAACCTTGAAACTAAGTAGGCAATACAAAGGTAAGAATTACAAGGGTAGGGTGGAAGGTACAAGGGGGTCTATTCTCAACCTCAAAGGACAATGAAATTGAATTCACCTAGGGCTCAAGAAAATCAACAAATAATGAATTTGAAGCTTGGGTTGTATATCAAGGCCTTAACCTTTTGAAAGAGAAAGGACTTTCTCAAATCACGATAATTGGTGATTCTACCATCTTCATTAGATATTTAATGCTTTCCATAAGATAAATAATTGGCAAATAATGTTATGTTAGCTCAAGAAAATTTTCATCAAACCAAGATTGGAAGAACGAAAGCATTCCTTATTAACTAGACATATCAAATACATATTTCAAAGTAATTGGAGACTCTCAAAAGGTTGATTTTTTACAAAAGTAGTTAGAGACACCAAAAGACAATATTTCTAAAATATTTTTCAATTGAAATTAATGAAAGACGAATTGATTTCTTCCCCTCTTCTTGTACATCCTATGTAGCCTATCTCTATCTTGTACATCCTTGTAGAGTCTCTTTGAAGAGCTCCAACAATGACAAGGAGGGGAGATAATCAAGGGATAATGCCAATGGTATCATGCTTTTCAAACATTTTAATGACACCTCATTGACATATATTTGACCTACCATGGTAGCTAGATCATTATATTAATGTATACTAAAGCCTCTAACAAAGGATGCACAACTTTATTTTTAGTAACCTTGCAATTAAGAAGGCAACACAAATACAAAAATAATAAGCTATAAACAATATGCCACTTTGTTTTCTAGTAACCTTGAAACTAAGTAGGAAATACAAAGGTAATAATTACAAGGGTAAGATGGCAGGTACAAGGGGGCCTATTCTCAACCTCAAAGGACAAAATGAAATTGAATTCACCTAGGGCTCAAGAAAATCAACAAATAATGAATTTGAGGCTTGGGTTTTATATCAAGGCCTTAACCTTTTGAAAGAGAAAGGACTTTCTCAAATCATGATAATTGGTGATTCTACCATCTTCATTAGATATTTAATGCTTTCCACAAGATAAATAATTGGCAAATAATGTTATGTTAGCTCAAGAAAATTTTCATCAAACCAAGATTGGAAGAATGAAAGCATTCCTTATTAACTAGACATATCAAATACATATTTCAAAGTAATTGGAGACTCTCAAAAGGTTGCTTTTTTACAACAGTAGTTAGAGACACCCAAAGACAATATTTCTAAAATATTTTTCAATTGTAATTAATGAAAGATGAATTGATTTCTTCCCCTCTTCAAGGGAAATCAAATAAATATGTAGCCTATCTCTATCTTGTACATCCTTGTAGAGTCTCTTTGAAGAGCTCCAACAATGACAAGGAGGGGAGACAATCAAGGGATAATGCCAATGGTATCACGCTTTTCAAACTTTTTAATGACACCTCATTGACATAGATTTGACCTACCATGGTAGCTAGATTGTTATATTAATGTATATTAAAGCCTCGTACAAAGGATGCACAACTTTATTTTTAGTAACCTTGCAATTAAGAAAGAAAGACAAATACAAAAATAATAAGGTATAAACAATATGCCACTTTTTTTTCTGGTAAACTTGAAACTAAGTAGGCAATACAAAGGTAAGAATTACAACGGTAGGGTGGCAGGTACAAGGGGGCCTATTCTCAACCTCAAAGGACAAAATGAAATTGAATTCACCTAGGGCTCAAGAAAATCAACAAATAATGAATTTGAGGCTTGGGTTGTATATCAAGGCCTTAAGCATTTGAGAGAGAAAGGACTTTCTCAAATCACAATAATTGGTGATTCTACCATCTTCATTAGATATTTAATGCATCAATGCCATACAAGAAACATCAATATTTTTTGTATCATCCAAAATAAATTAGGATTAATCCAATGCTTTGTGAAGGTTCCTTATTTCCAAGTGTTGCAAAGGAAAAACAAGGTGGCCAATCAACAAGCCAATAAGGATGAAGGTAGGCTTTCTATTGATAAATGGGTGGCACGATCCTTTGCACCATCCTTGAATTGAATTAAAAAGGAGAAAATAATATCATTATGTTTATTTAAAATTATTTGGTGTTAATTTTTTTTATTTGGTCTTGTATGTGGATGATATGTAATTGATAGGAAACAACAAGAACATTATACAGTATGTGAAAACTAAGTTTTCCTCTAAGTTTGACATGAAAGCTCTTGGTGCTGCAAACTTTATTTTGGGCATGGAAATTAAAAGAGACCGGGCAAGAAGGAAACTCTGGTTGAATCAAAGAAAATATGTTTAGTACATATTGTAGAGGTTTAATATGAAATAATGTAAACTTTTCAAGGTCCTTATTACTGTAGGTGTAAATTTATTTGTAGATTAAGTAAGAGGAAGAGAACATGTCCCTTATTCTGTATGCTAGTGTGGTTGGAAGTTTGATGTATGCAATGGTATATACTAGACCAAACATTCCACATGCAATGGGATTTTTGAGCAGATATATGTCAAAACCAAGGAAGCAACATTGGGTAGTAGTAAAGATGGTTTTCAGGTATTTGTGTGGCACTAATGCTTATGGATTGTGCTACCAAGGAAGACTGGTTTTGGATAGAGTGTTAAACATACATGGCTTTGTTTATGTACACTGGGCTAGAGATATGGATCGTAGAAGATATACAAGTGGGTATGTGTTTAAACTATTTGGAGGAGAAATCATTTGGAAGAACAAAATACAGTATGTAGTGGCACTCTCAATTACAGAATCTAAATAGATGGTATCCACTCATTCAAGAAAGGAAGTAGCATGGTTATAGAGATTGTGTTTAGGTATTGGGTTGGTACAACAAGGTGTAAGGATATATTGTGACAGTCAGAGTGCAATCTTCCTGGAGAAGAACTCAACTTATCATTCAAAGGAAAAGCATATTGATGTTCAGTATCACTTTCTGAGAGACATGGTTGAAGACAAGAAGGTATTGTTGATGAAGTTTGACACTTTGAAGAATCTTGCAGATTCATTGACAAAGTATATGAGCACCAAGAATTTCTCCTAGTCTAGAGAAACAATGGGCATTATTGCCTTGTATTGGTGATTATGTAATCTTGTTACCCCTTGTACGCAAATAAAGCAACAAATGGGAGAATATTGGGTATATGTTATATTCTTTGCATGGCCCACCTCATGAGTTGCATTGGATCAGGTGCGTGGGGGGGAGGTGGTTGAGTGTCACAGGTGGATGATCCTCCCTTTCCCAGGGGGTTGTAGGGGAGAATATCACCCCCTACCCAAGGGGTTGAAGGGGGACAGATCCCCCAAAAAAAAATTGGCAATTTTTGCGTTTGTTTTTTAGCGGTTTTCAACACACAATTTTTTCCTTTGGCGATTTTGTGGTGCACGATTTTCTAATTTCGGTTAATGAATTAGAGTTGTAAAATAATTTGATTCAATATATTAGGTGTTTTGGATTCCATGGTATCCTATATATATTGTATTGTAAACAATGAATATTCATGATGAATAAGAATTAGAGATGTTGCTCTAAACATGTTGTTCGTTTTCCCAGTTTGGGTTTCCAGGGTAAATTTCCATGTAATGTGTGTCTATGTCATTGAATGTTTTATATTTTTATCAAGAATCCTTTTGTAGTAAATTGTACAAGTTTAAAATATACAATATGTTTTCTATGAAACATGCATTTATTTACTGTGTAGGTCTCCTTTTTCCATTAGCATGGGAATAACGTAAAAGAGAAATGATAACATGGAATATGAGGACATCCAATCACATATAGATAAGAAAAAGAAAAACATGGGGCCAAATAGTTATAAAAGTAGAGAAGAGCCTAAAATACCAATCTCATATACACATAGTCTACACATTATTTGACCCTAACTAAGTATTGGGGGAGAGTATTATGAGCCAAAAATTAAAGCACAATTTTTTCCTTCATCTTTATGTTCATTTAAGTAATCATTCTCATTTTCAACATAATGAATCTGATCCTTTTCAATTTGGTGTAGCGCAAGTGGTTGTGAGGAAAAGTTGCTACCCTCGCCACTCAGTTTTGAATCTCACTTTGTGACATCTTTTCTCCTAGTGAGCCGATTTTTGATGTGTTATATATGATATATTCATTTTTTATTGACCTAGCCTTGTTCCATGGATAATCTAGGGTTTAACATGGGTACCATCTTCAAGATGAGGCGAAATACCTAGTAGGTTTCCCCCAAGAATATGTTCCCTAGAAAGAAAAATATATTAAGCATTATACAATATTCACCTAAGTGTAATTGGCATGCCTTGGCTAGGCTTTATTTCCCTTCATGAACATTTAATGATATAAGACATGTTGAGAGGATTCATTTCCTTTGCATCTCATCAACATTATAGTGACATGAGTGATAGATATATGAGTCCTATATTAGAGTATGGACAACTTTTATGGGCACCCATACCATTGTTACATTGACCTTCCTTGGTCCAAGTGCCTTCGTTTCTTTCTTAATTTAGCTTAACTATTTTTTTATTGAAAGATTTTTTTTATTTTTTATTCTAGCATAACAAAATTTATATGAAAACATTCACATTTGATGCAAACAAGCATGTATCTAAAATAAAACCTCTTAGACAAGTCTACTCCCAACCTTGTTCCTCAATCCCTTATGAAAGATAATTGCGTAGATTAATTGTAACATAATCCATCTATATTCCTAACCTTAGGCCTCATTATTTCCAATATTTCCCAAATCCATTCTTATTCTATGGAAGTATCTTGGAGTCTTTAGTTTATACTAATACGAATCCTAGAATGATTCAAATACCATTTCTCACTCCCCTTTTATAGATGAATACAAATTATCAACATTGGCTCCAACCTTACCTCTGATCACTTGTGAATATGAAGGAACATGACTTTGTACCATCAACAACCTTCCAAACTCCATCATCCCTCAAGTCAACATCATGATACAAATCTCCAGACACCACATCATGAGCTATCTAGAACATCCTGTAAAGATAACCACATATCCACACAATACCAAGACATGTGAATCAAGTCCATCAAAATAAAAATTATAAACAATTACACAATTCAACTCCTCGATCTTGAAATACCAAGATCATGGTATAATAAACAACCCACGTATAGATGTTAACATCTTGTGATCATGGGTATCTTTCGCATGCACCTCAAAAACCTTGGAAACCAACACATCAACTTGATAGGTCAATTATTTCTTTTTGAGAGAATACTAAAGAAATATGTAAAGACCCTCCTCGTTACGACAACAATGCTGATAACAGGTGCAATTTTTTTGTTTTGTTTAAGGTGTGTGCACTCGTGTAAAAAGGAACTGTCACACTTGACTCTACGTCGCCACCCGACGACTAACAAGACACAACCACGATGATCACAACAAGAAGACATAAGGAACACAAAAAGTAACTGCAAGCATTAATGACCATAGACATAAGGCACACAATAGGTAACTGCGATCATTAACGACCATAGACATAGGGCGCACAACAAGTAACTGCAAGCATTATACGACATATTGGGTTATGTACAGTATGAACACAGAAGGAAGAATCCATAGTAGTATATTTTACCATTTATGCACAGGAAAGCAGGGCGTTTAATCTTAGTTCTCTGCTCCGGAGAGAGAGAAGGTCAGATAGGCTCCTAGCTGACTGCTCAAGCAAAAACTAGTAATCCCCGTCAGGTGTGTCGCAAGAGTGGAAACCCTGCCTTTAAAGGGCCCGAGACTCTTGATACGGCACTGGATTCTTACACAGAAAATAATCACACACACATAATTATATACAAGGGCTACAAGGAGGTGTCTACATCCCGCCCGACACAAGCAGACCCAGCAATGCAAGCCTACCAAGTACAACAAATCAACGGACAACCACGACCTCTATGGAAGACGCAAGTCAGAAGGATACTAACAATAACCAACCATTAGTTACGACTCAACATTACCTACGACTCAATTGGCAACAAGTATAGACCAATTACTTTGTTTAAGTCCGTTAGTCGATGAGTCATCAACCCAACCATATAGTGAGCGCCCATGATTAATTTCTAAATCTAAATCATAAGGATTTATTGCTCTTAGTTTAAGGACCTTACCCTTTTAGGTTGAAAATTAAAACGTCCTTATAATGATCAACCTTACCATTACATTTATTCTACAACAATATTGTACACAATTAACAATGTCCTTACATCCCTATGATGTCAAGGCTATATAGCATTTTTCCAAAAGCGAGGATATTACATTTTCATGTTTCAATGATAAATTACCATGACAATAAAACTACAATGACATCACCATCAAGGCTAGCATTATTACATTTATAAATAAAGACCTTGCAAATTAACCATCTAATTTCATAATAAAACTACTATTGCCTTACATTGCATTATCATTCCCTAGAACATAGTCAAGGATTGCATGGGTTATTATAATTAGTTGCAACAATACCATAAAAACCTCCCTATTATCTAACACTACCCTCACCTTGCCTTACGCTGCAATAACCTTACCCTAGAACAAAGTTAACGTTACCTTGACATTTCATCAACTCTAACTTTTACATTACTGTGTTGTAATAATACAAACCTCCCATCTACAATTCACACTTACAACATGTTTCGCTATAACCTTACCTACACATGTTGCACCTATGGTATTTCTTATCAAAATCAATCACTTGATCGAAATCATAAATTTGTCGTGAACTTTAACTCAAGAACTAAACTATAATTCAGAATTTGTTATTTAAATCAACTAATTAATTAAGAACTAAAATAAACTAATAATTCAAGGCAGAAGTTGACTAGTGCACGACCCAACTAAGAGAATCCATAAAGAAGCAAAACTGTTATTCCCAAATATAAAAAAACTGACATGTAGAGGTTGAGGCACTTAACCCGCCACTTGTCAATTGATTCTGGCCTAACCCACGCAAGTCTATCAGTTACTACAGAATCTAGCCTTGGATAAATTATGTAGAACGCTGTCATTAACCCTTGAAGCACAATAAATTGCATGGCATCAGTCGCGATAACCAATGAAAAAAAACTGTCACAGAATAAAGGAGGTCGGCAGGGAATTAAGGGAGGCCTTGCAGTAAGGCGAAACTCTCGCAGTCAGTGGGTTGGTTGAACCAGCCAGTCTGGGTCATAGGCATTGCTTCTACTTACCAAGGCGCTACAAAGTTTTTTATGGGAGGCGAGGGAACGAGGCACCTGCAGATCCAGCTCGACCTACCAATGCCTACGGACTGGCTGGACGACTGAATGCTGACGCACTCCAGCAGGGATACCACATCCATTTACCTTGATTCATTCAAATTTAATTCAATTGCATATAGAGTTAACATCAAAAGAAACGGAAATTAACAACAGCGTGAGGAAAGTCTTGGAAAGAAACCCACCTCGTGAGTGGGGAACAGTCAGTTGGGGGTAACCACGCGCTGAGGCAACAGGCGGGTAAAACTGATGGGAGAACTCATGAAAACACAAATTGGGCAAGGAATTCGATTGGCCGTAAGGGGGAGGGTATTCTGTACAGTTCGAGAACATTGTCGGCAAGCGCAGACAACCTTGAAACGAAGGTAGGTAAGGCCATCCCCTCCAGAAGGTTCACTGTCAAGGTTTAACGCACAACAGGGTTCAACGGTGGTCAACCAGAAGAGCACCATAACGTCCAAAACGAATACGAGGTCAATCTGAAAGCTTACCTGAACGCTTACCTATGCAAAATCGATAACGAAAAATAGATTTCCGTGAGAAACAGAGCCAAGTGGTGAAGGCACAGGCTTAGCCAGGGCAGAGAACGAAAGGATGTAATGTTCGCTCCTCGACCCACTACCGAAATTCATTCATAAGGGATGACGCAGGAGACTCTTTTCTAGAGGAAGAAGAACGTGGATGGGAGGGCGAACACAGGAATTGAAAGTGCCTACAACAGAGGCACGATAAGAAGAAAAATATAAACGAGTGGATAGATACAGTGCTCGGTTCAGTCGGTTGGGCGGTCAAGGGTGCCACAGGGAAGCTCACGGCCTCCCGAAAATGTCCAAGGGTCAAATGCAATCGACTTACCCACGCGGAATTTCAGTACACAGCTAGGGACTAAAAACAAATGGTAGGCCAGGGATGACAATCGTAGAGATAAACCATTCAGCCCTCGCCTGACAGTTGTGCAGAGGTAATCTTACGGAAACTTCACGCAGAAGGCAGAGAAGGAAGAAAAAACGTGTTACCACCAAACATAGGGCCAATCACAGAGCTTCACAGTTATTGCAGCTGTAAAAATTTTTTTAATCTAAATGATAGAAAACAATGGGTGTAAAACGCTGCTCAGAATGCCTTCGCAAGAAAAAATTTAAATCTAAATGACAGGAAACAAATGAGTGTAAAAATGCTGCTCAGAATGCCTTCGCTGTAAAAAAAAAATTTAAATATAAATGACAGAAAACAAATGGGCGTAAAGATGCTGCTCAGATTGCCTTCGCTAAAAAAAAATTTAAATCTAAATGACAGAAAACAAATGGGCGTAAAAATGTTGCTCAGAATGCCTTCGCTGTAAAAAAAAAAAATTTAATCTAAATGACAGAAAACAAATGGGCGTAAAGATGTTGCTCAAATTGCCTTCGCTAAAAAAAAATTTAAATCTAAATGACAGAAAGTAAAGGGGCATAAAAATGCTTCTCATAATCGAAACAAGTACGCAGGCCATTGTTATCCATCAAGCATCATACAACACTGAGAAAAACCCTTTTTCTAATGTTCATCATGTCCTTTACAATCAAATTTAAATCCGGGCATAAGTTTAATGCATGCTACTCTAAAAATGACAAACATACCGTTGCCCTTTTGCCTGCCTCGAGTGTCGTCCCGCGCTCCTTGCCTCTCCCGCTCGCCGACCGTCGAGACCTCACCGGCACCTCCCAGCCAATCACTAGGGGTACTCTGCTTCCCCCTTAGCCCCCTGAGCCGCAAAGGGGCCACACAAATCCATATGGTAAGCCTAGCTTCCCAGCTCGCCTCGAAAGGCGTAGCTACCACTCCAATACAAGCTGAGAAAATCCCAACTCCTAACAAGCAATCAGTCAAGTCACAATTCGGCA
>ML822076.1:31761-45983 GCA_009831015.1 Picea engelmannii | reverse complement strand
TCTTTAGCTTATAAAAGGAGAGGAGCTCTCATGGAGAAGGGCTAAGTGGGATTTGGCTTGGAATTATTATCTTGGTTGGAGTGTCTTTGAGTTTTGCCTCTGTCAAGATAGATTGTGAATATTATCAGATCTATGCTTTTAGAGTTCTTGGAGTGGAAGTGTGTGGGGAACGAAGGACAGTTGGAAGGGACCTTACGAAATCAAGTCCATGGTTGTAATCTATCTTTCACACTTAATATGATATAGTAATATGATTCTTTCCTATAAAGCTTGTTGTGTTTTATTGTATGATTCCTTGATCACATACATAGGTTTATATTGAGTTTATGCTATTACTATCACTTTGGTTTGGTTGCGTTCTTTTGTAGGATCATCATTGTATGAGTGTTGGAACGAAGCTAGGATGGCGATAGCGAGAGGAAGTGACATTTAAATGGTATGTCACCTATCCCTCTTTAGTTAGTAAATTCAATATTTAAAACTTAAGGAAAGAGTCATGTTCTGGTGTGTTTTGTTCTTGATCTAGGTGGATCTAGGGAGACCAGTTAGTGTTTTCACCTACCGATTTATCCTATAACATTGCTTCGGTATGGCCGAGTGCCATGTTGCGTTGTTCTGATATCCTGACGAAGTTCCAGTTTTGCAAACCTTCCTTTTGCGAAGTCCCCTTTGGAACATTCTGCAACTTTTCTATCTTTTCTCTCTTCTTATTAAGCTTTCTAGCCTTCTTCCTTGTGATCTTCGTCTCAATATTTCTTTTTCCATCCCAATTCTTATCTCCTTTTGGCATAGTAACTTTGTGTTGTTGAGATTCTTCCATAGGGTTTAAGGGAAATACTTCTTCTCTGTATGGGGTAGGTGCTCCATTCTTTTGTGAGTCTTCTTGTGTTCTTTCAAATTCGACATCCAAGTTTGTGGTCCTCAACAGCTTCCACTGGTCCTATTGTTCTTTCAGTAAGTGTGCTATCCTCTTCTTCATGAAGTCTCTTAGTTCTTGCTTCTTCTGTTCTAGGGATTCCTCTTCTTTTCTTCTTGTCTGATCCTTCTCAATCCAGGTTTTTCCTAGTAACATAGAAAATGGGGCGTTGTTCTCAATAAATTTAACAACCTAGAAATCTTCCTTTGTCGAAGATCCATGAGAACTCATAGATATCTGGGTGATCCTTCCACATAGGGTTATCAAATTTCCTCTGAATAATCCTATTCCTCCTAATGAAGGAATCATAGAAGGCTTTCCTAAAATTTCCCAGGTTCTTTTTGTCATGATATTCACCTGTGTTTCTTCATCCAGGACACAGTCAATGTCGAAGTCTCCTATTCTTGTTTCTATGCAGTCTTTTTCTTTGAGGATCTATGATAAGTTGATATTTCTGTGATCATTCATGGTTTCTTTCATTTGTAGCAATACATTCTCTAATTCTTTTTGGGAGTCTGTCATGGTCTTAGTTTTTTTACCTTCCTCGGGGTTTTCTTGTCTTATATTCATTCTTTCAACCTTAGGAATCATTCTAGGGCAATCCAAAACTTCATGTTCCATAGATTTACAACAAAGACAACTAGATACTCTACAAGGAAATTCCTTAACAAGATGTCGTGGTCTTCTGCAACTATAACAAAGGGTTAATCTTCTTTTTCTTTTAAATGATCCCCAACCTTTCCTGTACTGCGCACTAGGATCATAGTAGCTAACCTGCAAAAAATTCTTTCTAGGATCCTGCATCCATTTGTTAGTCCAAACATTATTTCTATACATAAGAATAACATATACTTCATCATTTCTATCAGATCTATTCGTATCAAATCTTCTTTCTTCTAACTGTGCCATAGTTTTCAAGCTAGGACAAAATTTATCAAACATGCTTAGATCCATACTTTTGAAACAAAAATTTCCACTTATCTTCTCTTTTCAATCAAAACTTTTCATTGTTCTTACCTTTATTAGATCACAAAGTTTTATAATCTTACCTCTTTTCTTCATATCAGACTTCTCTTCTTAACATAGAGATTTACAGTCAAGTAGAGTACTACACACTAGGGCAACAGATCTATGCACATATCTTTCTCTTTTCTTCAGTTCCCAGCAATCATAGTTTCGGTCCCGAAAATGAAACCATTTATTGGCACAGGGGCAGACCCAAGGTTCAACACTCAAGAGCGCACCAACAAAACCATAACTACCATCCCTTTTAGCAACACCTGTGAAGAAGATGAAGTCTCACCCGAGGTAGAGGCAGGGGTGGTTGCAAGACTTAGATGTCTGCAACCTTAGCTGGGACACAAATTTGTGATCATAACACCTTAACAATCACTTAGTAGTTATAGTTCATTGATATGCAACCTTAGTTTATAGTGAAAATAACCCTAACAACAGACCAACACAATATTCACACAGATCCAATATATTCAAGAACTAAACATATCCACATAGATCAGATCTAGCATTCATTCACATTATTAAGCATAGAGCATCAACAGATCTATCTATCATTCATCTATCTCAAAGAGTTAAGAAAGTAAACACATAGACACATAAATACATCGCACAAAGCATAGCAGCACATGATATACGTGGTTCACCCCAGCCTGGGGCTATGTCCACCAACTCTTCTTCTCTATTATTGTCTTCTATCAATCTTCTACAAGCACAGAGCCACAAAATCCTACTCCACATAGGACATGAGATCTGCACGCACTTCGCTAGATCCTTCTTCCCCAAGCTAGGTCTCAACATAGAGCCTTTACACAGTCTCTTACAATCACTTGCACTCAGCATTGCAAGTTCTCAACACAACGTGCACGAAGCATTTACAATTTTCACTTAACACTTTAGCACTTCAGCAAGGTATCACACCCCCTTACATCACCTATAATTCTATTTATACATTACATAAAAAGGGCCTCAACATGGGTAAACCCATGTGCTGACATACCCATACCCATTACATAAGCCCAAGACCCAAAAATCCTTAAACAAGGGGTCGATATCCCGCGATCTCTTCTTTGACTTGCGCTCCACCTTCGACCAGCTTGTTGAATTCCCAAAATAGGTCAAACCTGACCAAGGATCTCCAAAACTTGGTCAAGGGCCAACACTAGGATTTATCAAATATTTTTTTAGACATTTAAATGTTTTAATCATTTAATTCCAAGCCATGTATTAATTTCTTCATATTAACGATAAAATAAATTACACACCACTTTAATTTTTTTAAATGTCTTCATACACAATGTAAGTAGTTATTTGTTTTTTTTCAATTAACATAACGTAACATTTCCCCCATACCACACACTAGTTTGCATAATTTACAATGACATTGATATTTTTTTCATTGAATTCAATGCCTAAGAAAAACTTACTTTATGTTACTTTATATAGGAAGGATGTTACATGTAACATTCACCTAGCTTATCTTGTGCAATGAAATCTAATTTTTGATGTGATCATCATATAATAAGAATAGAGCATATATACACTACAAAATACTATAACCTAGTACACTTTGTTGTGCAATATAAATTGTAAAATGAACCTAGCTTGTCTTGTGCAGTCAAATCTAATTTTTAATGTGATCACCATATAATAAGAATAGAGAATAGATGCATTACACGATACTATAACCCATTGTACTATATGTTGTGCAAAATAAGTATATATAATTTTGGTGCATATAAGTCTATTATTGCATTAACATTGTTCTCATTACACGATTCAACTTTAATGAAAATATTAATCTAATTTTTAATGAGATCACCATATAATAAGAATAGAGAATAGATGCATTACAAGATACTATAACCCACTATACTATATGTTGTGMAAAATAAGTATATATAATTTATGAATGCATAAATAGATTCCYGAAAAACCCCAGGGTGCTCAGATTGAACAAGYATAACCACTCAAATCTGCAAATTCAACTATTTCTCACCAAATTTATGACAAAATTAAACATATAATATCACCTAAAAAGAGAACGCTTAGACGAGAGTGTTATAAAATCAAGATTTATAAATTCAACTCATTGAGTAAGTAATAATAAGTATTATTTATAAGGGACAATAGGTGCATGGGTTTATTTAAAACTCAGGGAGGAAATTTGGTAGTTGAATATTTACGGAGCCAAGGTTTATTTTTCAATGGATTGTATCAAGGATTGATTGATGTAGGGGTTTATTTTTCAATGGATTATAAAGGAAGATAAATGCATGGGTTTATTTTTCAATGGATTATAAAGGAATATAGATGCATGGGTTTATTTACAACTCAGGGAAGATTATATCAAGGATTGAAAATCACTAAGTTACTTAACATTCTAAACTTGAAAGTGATTGGACACTCACTGCTAATCATAAAACACATGATGAAATGAACTAGTCCTTTAGATCTTAGACTAATATATCTTTCCTCTTCATTACCCATCTTAATTTCTATCATGTTTTGAGAATTGAAGCAGACCTACTAGTGTCTATTGCCATTTCACAAAAAAATGGGACCTTTTTCCTTAATAAGGATGTGGCATTATAGTCCATTCCTTAATTCTCAACTCAGGACACTTGGTTTAGTGGACTTGGCCACTCTCCTTTAATATCAAACAAAATATATTTCAGGAAGTCGAATGTGGTCAACCTTATGGAAGTAATTCATGATGAAGCTCTCTTTTGATATACTAGTTTTAATTTTGAATTATACTTTTCAAAGTAGTTAAGTTCTGAGGTGTCTTTTGTAAATACTATACATTGAAATGTACGTAATTTAATTTGAATTATGTTTTTCAAAATAGTTAAGTTCTCAGTTGTCTTTTGTAAATACTATACATTGAAATGTACATAATGTACTACAAAAGTATCTCTATGTTGATGTGCTTCAACAAATTTTTTATAATATAAATATTTCAATAATAATAATAATAACAATAAGTAGTATTGTTTATAAAATATGAACTTAAAAATAAAGGGCCAAAAATTATTATATAATTTTTAAAGATATAATATAATAAGTATGGATAAAATAGATACATACTGCAAGATATTATGACAAATTGTAGCATTTTGTATACTATGAGTGTAAATTTATCCTAAAATAGGATTTATCAAATATTTAGAGGATCATTTTTTTAAACATTTAAATGTTTAATCATTTAATTTCAAGCAATGTATTAATTCCTTCATAATAAGAATAAGGATAAAAGAAATTACACCTTATAGATTTAGTTTTTGCCATGGATGTACACCACTTTAATTTTTTTAAATGTTTTCATACATGATGTATGTAGTTATTTGATTTTACAATGACATTGATATTGTTTTCATTGAATTCAATCCCGAAAAAGAACTTACTTTATATTAATTTATATAAGAAAGACCTACATGTAACATTTACAATCTCTTCAATACTGCATTGTAAAATGCACCTAACTTATCTTGTATAATGAAATCTAATTTTTAATGTGATCATCATATAATAAGAATAATCATATAATAAAAATAGAGCATATATACACTACAAAATACTAATACTATAACCTAGTACTGTGTTGTGCAAAATAAGTATATATAATTTTGGTGCATATAAGACTATTATTGCATAAATATTGTTCTCATTAAGTGATTCAACTTTAATGCAAATATTTCCACATCTTAAAATTGAGTGTACTTTTTCATAATACTTACATTTAGTATGTAGAATTGGTTAGCATCAACATTTCTTATAATGAAATACTTTTTATAATAAACTTGCTGAAGGTAAAAATAAGAAAGTGAAAAATGACAACATTTATATTATTTTTTAATGATACGTATATTAATTATACAATTTCATTATTGTAAATGTAGTAAACATCTACATTTAGATTATCTTTATATTGTACTTAAACATTTAAAAAATGTGATTTTCATTTTACAATGAAACAATTTTTTGTTTTAATTTATCTGCAGGATAAACATAATAGATACCCATTTTTCCAATAGAAAATTCGCTTCAAAATTATATTATTATATAATTTTTTTTTACATCATACATAAAATTCTTTCCATACTCCGTTACTAGTCATAATTGATACCCTATCATTACTAAGTTTTAATTACCTAATATAATAATTCATTCATTAAACTAATATATATTTAATAAAACTTATTATTTAAAAAGACATTCAAAACCTTGATAAAAAAAACCTAAAAAATTAAGCTAATAAAAAATCAAGATAAACCCACACAAAACTAAAATAATTATTTTTTCAACCATTTCCCACATAAATATAGGTTTAGAACTCGAAAGTACAGGTTGCATATCTATATGACTATTAAGACTAGAGAATCACTATTACAATTTCATGAATTTGTAACCACAAGCTAAAATGGAAAATGTTGGTGGTAACATTTTTATAAGAGATATATTGACACATTTAATACTTATTAAGTGGATTTGTTATTAATTATTAACACAAATTTTGGTAAAACATTAAAAAMGTTTAGCAACAATTTATAAAAATTACATTTTCTCATGTTTACATGGAAGTGAGGGTGAGGGTGGCAAGGGAGAGGGAATATTGGGTAAAACATTCCATAATGAGGGTGAGGGTGGGGGAAATATTGGGTAAAAAAAAATATGTTTTACCCAATATTCCCCTCCACCCCCAAATATGTTTTACCCAATATTCTCCCCACTCCCACCCTCCACCCCCAAGTATGTTTTACCCAATATTCCCCTTCATCCTCAAATATGTTTTACCTAATACTTCCCCCCATCCCCACACTCATTTTATGTTTTACTCTATAATTCCCACCACCCCTACTAATGCAGGAGCATCGTTGGCAAGCACGCGAAGCAGGATCACTCAACGCATGGGAATATTTTTAAAATCTCAACGCTGACAGTTACGACACATATTTTTGAAGCATGCCTGAACCCAGCGCCGGAAAAATATTTGAAGCATGCTTGAACGATTGCGAGTGAAGTGGGAGTATCCACTCTTGATCTGGAATGCGCCTAGTCTAGATAGTCATTAGGTTAAGTTTTAGAGTAGATAAGTAGCTAGGGGGAACCCTAAGAACCCTTTGAGATAAATAGAGGTTTTGTATGCCCAAATGAGGCTAGCTGCAAGTTAGTAGGAGATTTATAAGTTTTTAGTTTTTGTTTTGATTATAGTTGTAGCCATTTTCACTTTTGAATATAACAGAGGAAAATTTACTCAATGCATGGTTTGGACACTATTTTCAATTCTCTGTTATTGTGGTTTCATCAATGACTGAATGAAATTCATTATGAGTAGATGGAAATATGAATGTTAGGATAAGTTTCAATTGTTTCTCTTCTGTCGAGTGGTGCAAGGTGTGCACACAGAACGCAAGGAGTGCGTTGACGGGATCTGTTTCGGTTCTGAAGCTTAGAAGAGATAGAATGAAAATTTCCCTTTGCAAGGAGTGCAAAGTGATTGCTCCAAGGAGTGCACAATCGTCCTTAAGAATTCAAGCCTTGCGTAATAACCAGTTGCAAGGTGTGCACCAAGAAAAAGGAGAACACTAGGAGGGCGAGAAGAATTTCTCCTCGAGAAATCCTTTGGATCTGAGTTATCAAAATCCATGAAATGCAAGGAGTGTGTGGAAATTCGAAGTCTTCACAAGACCAAGATCATGAGGAATAACACTTTTCATAAGTGTTAACAAGATTCAAGAGTCAGACTCGTCGGAGGAGCGAAGGTTCAAAACCTTCGAACACTTAGAAAATATTATAAGTCAGAAAAGATCAGAAGCTTAAGAGTAGGAGCGACATTGGTCGTCAGATCACAACACCAGGATCAATAGCCGTTTGATTCAAGACAACATACAAAGGCTTTAACGCTTCATGCACACAAGAGAGAGAACCACCAATATTTGAGACTTGAAACTTCTGAATTCTAGAGTTCTGGATTCCTGAAGTGAAATATCAGTCGTTGAATCGGTCAAGAGAATCTAAGCTATCATATGTCATGAGCTCAGGAGGAAGGGAGTTTGACACTTGAGATTTTTTAATCTTGAAGAGACGAATAGCCAAGAGTCGTCGATCTATCGGAGGAAACTTGTTATCATATCGCGAGCTCCGGGAAATTTTACATGGGATTGCCATTTTGAGAACTGAGATCATCTAAACCTAAAGACCTGAAGTGAATCTAAGCCATCGCATCTGAAGGAGACGTGGAAAAGATCTGAGAACTCTAGGTAAAGTCCCGAAGCGATATATAGTCGTCATATTCAGGGGAGACATTGTGTGAATCTATGTACTTCGAGTAAAGACCCAAAGTAATTCTCAGTCATTGATCCAGGGGGACACACGTCAGAGGATCACAACCTTCTGATAAAATCATTGGCGCGAGGGTGAAGTTTGATATTTGAAATCTACGAAGTTCGAAACCCGGAGGAGATCTTGATCGTTGATCAAGAGGAGGGTCTCAGACCGTTGATTCGAGTTGAAAGGTCAACCACCTGAAGAGAAGGCAAGACTGTTGATCTTGAGGATAGGTGTTCTTAGATCATCCTCTCTAGAAGGTTGGAGTATGAAAGAAGGCGAGAGTTGAGACTTCAAAAATCTGAAGTCTGGAGACCTGCAGAGATTATGGTCGTTGATCAAAGGGGATAAGTGTCAGTATATATTCTGCTCTAGAATATTTCTCTACAAAGGAAACCAAGGTTTGAGATTCGAAAATTATGAAGTCTAGAATTTCAAATCGATCACAATCGTCAATCAAAGGGAGGGAGACCCAGAATATTGATTCTAAGGAAGAGATATCAGTCATATTTTTGAGAGTACCATCAAGATCGTGAGATTGATGGTCATCTCACATTGCAGGGACAGGAGTTGCGCAAGATTTAAAGATTCGAGAGTGGGCCACAATTCATACTGTGGTTTCGCCAAGGAGACACGTGGAGGCTCGAGGATAATTACGAGCCCAAAAGTAGTTTGAATTCAATTTTCTTGTGGTCGCACCTGCAATCGCGTGGTCACGTGAAGTTGTTGCCCAAGGTCACATCGGAGGAGTGGTCGAGAGAAAAGGTGTTAATGCCCAATACTCTGAGGTTTTCATAGAGTGAGAAAATAAAGGTCATGGGGCTGAGAAGACGACACAGGGAGTTGAGAGGACCTGTGTTTAACATAGAACAAGACCAGTGGAGTTTCAGAGAGTCAACCAACTCTAGATTTGAGGATCCTAACCGAGAGATTTCACAACCCTTAGGAGAGAAGGGGGTCTACACCAAGTGGTATCATAGAATTTGTTTTTCTTGCAGACAACATGAAAAGGAGAGGAGACAAAAAGAACTCAAAGTTGTACTCTGTGTGTGATAGACAACCAACACAATGCCACCGAGGAGACTAGTGGAACCACCTTTAGCCAATCGGTCTTTAGAAAGGGATATGTGAGAACTTCGTGCAAGATTAGAGGTGGTGGAGGAAATGCATAAACAAGCACCTGATGCTGGAGACATCAGCGATGCAGAGAGTGAAGAAGTAGAAGTCGAAGAATGATTGCTGAGAGAAGTTGCTAGATTGGGAGGCAGAGCCAAGATAGAGGTCCCAATGTATGAAGTCAATTTAGATTCTAAAGAGATGTTGGATTGAGTAATATTCATGGAAAAAAATTTCGACTATGAAGAGGTCGATGAAGAGAAAAAGGTGAAACAGGCTATCACAAGGCTAAAAGGACATGCAACACTGTGGTGGGATGAACTGCAAGTTGAGAGGAGAAGTAAGGAAAAACAAAAGATAAAGAATTTGGACAGAATGGTAGCCAAGATGAAGGCTAATTTCATGCCCAAATATTATCAGATCAATCTGTACAGGAATATGCAGAACCTGAGATAGAAGGGGATGAAATTTAAGGAGTACAAAGAGGAGTTCTACAGGCTGAAGATCAAAACTGGACAATGGGAGAGAGATGAAGAAAATGTTTCTAGATATATAAATGGCCTGAGATATGAAATCTATGATGAGCTCAACATGGTGTCAGTAAGGACAGTGGAGGATGATTATCAGTTTGCACTAAAGGCAAAGGAGAAGTTGGCAAGATAACAAAGCCAGCGAGGAAGAGGTAGAAGCCCAGCCCCAAACAAAAGAAAGGGAGTTACCCATGAAAGAGCACATAATTCTAAGGATGAGGCTGATAAACCACACAGTCACTCAGAAAGAGGAGGAAGTTCCCAAGGAAGACAAGGTGGTGGAAGAAGTTATTCTAGAGGAAGAGGAAGAAGAGGAGGAGGAAAAGTAAGATGTTATGCCTGTGGAAAGACATGGCACATGTCTTGGGAATGTCCCGAGAAAAATAAAGAATGAGGTGGTGAAGCTCACATTTCATAAGAATAGAGAGGGAATGTTGAATCATAAGGAGCAGAGGATGGAAGATCCCTGATGTTGAGGAAGGTTCTCTTAAAACCAGAGGCAAAAGTTGAAAATCTAGTGCAGAAGAACAGTCTCTTCATAACATCTTGCAAGACTAAAGACATATTATGCAAGGTGATACTTGACAGTGGGAGCACTAATAACTTAGTATCCACAGATATGGTGGAGAAACTAGAGCTGGAGACAACTTCACATCCGAAACCATACAAAGTCTCATGGCTGCAGAAAGGACACTAGGTAATGGTTACTAAACAATGCTTGGTTGAATTTAAGATAGGAGGATATAGAGATGAAATTCTATGTGATGTAATTCCCATGGATGTATGTCATATTTTGTTGAGAATACCATGACTGTTTGACAGGAATGTCATTCATGATGGGAGGAAGAATACATACACCTTAGAGAATAATGGTAGAACACACATGTTGCTTCCAATAGAGGAGAAGAAAGTGAAATATGAAGCCAACACAAGCATACTTCTCATGAGCAGGAAGCAACTCTTGAAAGAAGTCAAGAAAGAACAAGAGTTGTAGTTTGTTGTGGTGAGGAAACCCATAGCTATCCTTACAAGTACATCGATGGATGATTTTCCTGAAGAAGTTCAGTAATTGTTGGATAATTTTTCTGACATACTGGTGGATGAGTTGCCTAACTCATTGCCACTTATTATAAGTATCAACCACCATATTGACTTGATATCAAGAGAAAGTGTGTTAAAAAAAGAAACATACATATTGACACTTTGATAGAATGAGGAAGTGAAGAACCAAGTTCAGGAATTGTTAGACAAGGGTTTGGTCAGAGAGAGATTGAGTCCATGCACAATACAAATTGTGTTGAGTCCAAATAGGGATGGAGGATGGAGAATGTGTATAGACTCAAGAGCCATTAACAAGATCACCATCATGTATAGATTTACTTTACAAATAATGGATGATTTAATGGACTGTTTAAAGGGAGAAAATTTATTTTCCAAAACAGATTTGAAAAGTGGATATCACCATATTAGGATGAGAGAAGGTGATGAGTGGAAGACAACCCTTAAGACAAATGAAGGTTTGTATGAGTGGATTGTTATTCCATTTTTCTTAACAAATTCCCATAGTACTTTTGTGAGGTTGATGAATGAAATACTGAAAGATTTCATTGGAAAGTTTGTGGTTGTATATCTGGATGATATACTGATATTTATCAAGACTCAAGAGGAGCATTTGAGTCACCTGACACTAGTGACGAGGAGGCTATAGGAGGAGAAGTTGTTGATAAATTTGAAGAAGTCCTATTTTATGAAGAAATAACTCATTTACTTGGGTTTTATGATCTCTTCAGATGAACTGAAGATGGATCCAAAGAAGGTGAAAGTAATCAAAGAATGGTCGTCACCAAAGAGTATGTTTGAGGTAAGGAGCTTCCATGGATTAGTGAGATTCTATAGGAATTTCATCATAGACTTTAGTGGAATTTGTGCACCAATGATGGATACAATGAATAAGAAGCACAAGCATTTTAAATGTACAGAGGAGGCCAAGAGGAGCTTCAATATACTGAAGGAGAAAATAACAGAACGACCAATTCTGGTCTTGCCGAATTTTGAAAAGACATTTTAGGTGAGATGTGATGCATGTGGAGTTGCAATTGGAGCAGTTTTGAGTCAGGATAATATATTTGTTGACTATTTTATTGAGAATTTGAATGAGACTAAGAGAAAATACTCCACGTATGACAAGGAGTTTTATGCCATAATTCAATCCTAGAAGAAATGGAGACATTACCTTGTCCCACAGAAATTTGTCTTGTATATCAATAACCAGGATTTACAATTCATAACCAGACATGAAACATTGAATCAGAGGCATTCAAAATGGGTTGAGTTTATGAAGAATTTTACTTTTGTCATAAAACATATTGTTGGGAATTCTAACAAGGTTGTTGATGCATTAAGTAGGAGATATTTGATTCTACATGAATTTCAGGTGAAGACCTTGGGGTTTGAAAACCTTAAGGACATGTATTGTGATGATACAGATTTCAAGGAAGCATATGAAGCATGTGAAAATCCCATGTTGAGAGACAAAAGACAGTGGACAAAGTACATGATTCAAGAGGGATTGTTGTTCAAGGGAAATCAATTGTGCATACCAAAATGCTCAATGAGGGATAACCTTTTGAACGAAAATCATATTGGAGGATTGGTTGGACATTTCGGCCATGATAAAACATTTTCACAGTTGAGCAGTTCATACTATTGGCCAGGTATGAGAACAAAATTGATAAAGTTTGTGAACAAATGTAGAATCTGCCAACATGCAAAAGGAAAAAGACAGAATACTGGATGGTATCAACCATTTACAATACCAGAGAGGCCTTGGGATGAAATAAGCATGGATTTTGTGTTGGGACTGCCAATAACACAAAGAGGATTTGATTCCATATTTGTGGTGGTGGACAGATTTTCAAAGATGGAAAATTTTATCCCATTCTAGAAGACCAGTGATGCAACACATGTTGCAAATATGTTTTTCAAGGAAGTTGTGAGACTTCACAGCCTACCGAAAAGCATTGTCTTGGACATGGACACAAAATTTGTTGGTCACTTTTGGAGAAAATTGTGGAAAAAGTTGGGGACAAATTTGTCCTTCAACTCAGATTATCACCCCCAAACCAATGGGCAGACTGAGTTGTTAAACAAAAGTTTGGGAAACTTATTGAGGAGTCTAGTCACTGAGCATCATAATCAGTGGGATCAGATTCTAACACAGGTAGAATTTGCATACAATGACTCACCAAACATGAGCACTGGAAAGAGCCCATTCCAAATATTGTATGGAATGAAACCCAGGGGAGTATATGAGTTGAGAGACTTGGAAGATAGTGATATCATGAGCACTGGAGTAGAATATTTTGTTTTAGAAATGCAAAATCTTCATAGCCATATCATAGGAAAGTTGCAGAGTTATAACTAGGAGTACAAGCCCAGAGCTGATCAACATCGCAGAGAACTTCAATTTGAAGTAGGAGATCAGGTTCTGGCACATCTCAGGAAAGAAACGTTCCCCAGGGGGACACATAAAAAGTTAAATATGAAGAAGATAGGATCATGTAAGATCTTGAGGAAGTTTGATGCAAATGCCTATGATATTGAGCTGCTAGATGATGTGGGCATATCACCCATATTCAATGTTTCAGACCTATATCCTTACAGGAAAGATGACACAGAGGGATCAAAATATCAAAAGAATATTCAGTGGGAGAAACAAATGCCTATAGTATAAAAATTACATATGAGAAGATCGTTGATCAGAGGATTGGAAAAAATACGAGGAGGAAGACCTATTTTGAATATTTGGTCAAGTGGAAGGGACACCCAATAGCAGATTCCAGTTGGGAAAATGAAGCTAACATCCAGAAGCATGGAAAGTTGGTGCAGGAGCTCATGGACATGAATCCATGAATTTTTGTCAAGGGGAGTATGATGCAAGAGCATCATTGACAAGCACACAGAGCAAGACCACTCAGCACATGGGAATCTTTTTGGAATCTCAACGCTGACAATTACGGTGCATATTTTTGAAGCATGCCTGAACTCAACGCCATAATTTTTTTTGAAGCATGCTTGAACGATTGTGAGTGAAGTGGGAGTTTCCACTCCTGATCTGGAATGCAACTGGTCTAGATAGTCATTAGGTTAAATTTTAGAGTAGACAAGTAGCCAGGGGGAACCCTAAGAAACCTCTGAGATAAATAGAGATTTTGTACGTCCAAATGAGGCTACTTGCAAGTTAGTAGGATATTTCTGAGTTTTCAGTTTTTGTTTTGATGATAGTTGTAGCCATTTTCACTTTTGAATATAACAGA
>ML822075.1:11865-37318 GCA_009831015.1 Picea engelmannii | reverse complement strand
AAGTAGACACCAGTGTCTTTCACTCTGACCTTATTAAGATGTTAGTGATGGAAGAGTTGAGAAAGACAAACATTGATTGGGAAAAATTCCTCACTTCATCATAGTTTCAGTTAAATGTTTCCCCCACTCCATGGTCCAAGATAAAAAGTCCTACTCTTGTTCAGAGGAATGTGTATTCAGAGGTTAGCAAGAAGAAAAGGGGTGCTATGATAGATAAAGATGACACATCCACAAATGAAACATAAGTAGGAGGGCCTTTACAATCTTCACACAGGGAAGATTCACCCATGGAAAATTCCATTCCTATGGAGGCTCCTTCAAGCAAGCCCACAAGATTGAGAGGAAGAAAGCTTGTGGTTCCTTCACCCATTGCCGCAGAAAAGGTTAAGCCTAGGAGGCCTTTTACTAGAGTATCATCCAAGAAAAATGTCCTTGTGAAGGATGATGCATCAGAGACTTAAGCCTAGAGGAAAGGTAAATCCAAATCTCTTGAGAAGCCCATTGAAATTATTGATATCATTATTCCTCAGCATGAAAGTAATCCCACTTTCAAGAGGCAACTCAAAGAAGCAAGGGTTGAAGCTGATAAATTGAAAAAGGAAGACTTGGATTCAAAGAAGAATATTAAGGGAGTGATGGGCATGTACCATGTGACCATTGATAAGACCAGGTTTTTAGCTAAAAAATCACTGCCCCTCCATAGGCAGCTCATAAATCTCTACAGACAAAACAAATCTCATCAAGCTCAAATCAGAGAGTTAAAGGTAGAACTACAACCCTTTAAAGAAGAATTGGCCAAGAGAAACTTGGACATGCTGGCCAAGGTTGCTACCAGGAGAAGCTCTAGAGTTAAAAAATGAAGATGTTGAACCTCCATAACCAACATCATTTTGGTCAAATTTCATGCTTTATGCATTTTTACAACTTTTTGAGGATGACTATGTTTTGTAAACCATGATTAGCTAGTTTGATGGTTTCTTATAGTCAGGTACCAAGATTATGAAGTTGTTACAACATTTTGGGACACTTGAGACAGTTTTGGGATGTTTTAAGAATTTGTAAAATCAAACAAGCCACAAAAGAAAAGTTCACAGCGTCTGGTGCTGCGAACTGGCCGCTACAAGAAATTTTGCAACACAACGCTGCGAACTAAGTTTTTTTGGAGTTTTGGAGGGAAGAGCAGTTGCCAGATGTCAGGATAGATGCACACCAACTTTTTGAAGGTCAGTTACGAGCTGGGAGACCACCTGCCTAAAGAGAATGCACTCAAATGGACACATCATCAACTATAAAGAAGATGTTGCAAATATTGCCAATATCATCCTAAAATGTAGTATTCTATTGTCTTTCTGTTGTACACATGTAGCCACACCACCTTTAGGCATAGGGATCCTATGAAGGAGTTGTTACTCGAATTGTAAATCTTTCAATGACAGTCTACGCTATAATATGAGCATTGTAATATTGAAGGAGGGTTCAAATGGTTTGAGAGAAGACTCATATTTTGATATTGTCTATGTAGCAGACAATTTTCTCCTATTGTATGGATCAGACCTAAGACACTTTGGATAATGGAAATCAGTCTTGTTTCTTATCATTTTTTTGCTATCTTATTCTGATTATAGTCTGATTGAATGATTCGTCTGGTTGATTGTACCTTTGTTGCAATAAAGGATTTATTGTGATATTGTTTACAAGTATATCATAGTTTTTCTCTTTGATTTTATGAAGTTCTTATCTGAGAGATTTTTTCTTCATATGTGTGTTAATGCTACCTGATGTAGATGATATGCATATTACACATTTCTTATCAAGTCTTCCACCTACCTACCTTATCTCTTAAAAACCTGATATGAAGTTATTCAAGGCCTTATTTGCTGGTGTATATTGTATGGAGTTATCTGTTGTTGACATTCTTTATTGAATTTTCCATCCATTTGCCACCTTTTATAAACAATTATCTTTCACATTTTTATGGGTACTAGGCTTGCACTTGCAACAGTCTAAGTGTGACTTCTAGTGCTAACACATCTACATGTGGGGGTCATTTTGTCACCACAAAGGCCATACTCAGTCTCACCCACCATTTCTTTTGGCCAGCCTTATCTAGACAAGTAGAAATATTCATACGCTCTTGGTCTCTCTGCTCTCAAGCTAAACCATCTAAGAGGAAACATGCTATGTACCGGCCTCTCCCGATCCCTTCTCACCCTTGGGAATCCATATCGATGGATTATATTAGCGGTCTCCTCACCACTCTTCGCAAGCATGGTGCGATCTGGGTTGTTTTTTTTCCTTTCTCAAAGATGACTCTTTTTATCGCATATCACAAAACTACCTTTGTTGTCCAAACTGCTGAGCTATTTTTTCACAATGTCTGGCCACACTTTGGATTATGTCAAAGTAGTATTTCCAACCATGAATCTCATTTCCTTAGCATTTTTTGGCGCACCCTTTGATCTCTTCTTGGATAAAACCTCAAATTCTCTATGGCATTCCATCCGCAAATGGATAGACAAATCGAAGTGGTTAATTGAGTTGTAGTTCACTATCTCCGCACCTATTTTGCGAAGAACAAACAATGGGACACCTACCTGCACAGTAACCAACATAGTTATAACCATGCTTCCCATTCGTTGCTTTCTTACTCCCCATTTGAAGTCTATGTCGGTTTCCAACCTTTGGACCCTTCTGAGATGCCCTTGATTCTCCCTTCCGAGGGATCAGTACAACAACAAAAAGAGCAAACATTCGCTCAATAATACATACACAAAATTTCTCACCATCATCCACAGGTAACATAAGCATTGCAAGTTTCCCAAGCTTGCACTAAAGAAAGACATGATAAGCACATAATACCTTTGGTTTTCCAACCCAGAGATAAAGTGTGGCTTAAGTTGGAAAAACATAGATTGAAAGGGTAGCATCATAATTTGCATCATTTGCGATATGGACCATACATAGTGTTGGAATGAATTGGTGATAATGCCTACCATCTAGATCTTCCTTCGCAATTGGGAATTCATGATTTTATGAATGTCAACAATATGAAGTTATTTGAGCTATCTCTTCTCAAAGAAGTGGTTCCAATGCAACATCCGGTGGATAACATTCTGGATTTCCAACTGCCTCTTCTAGAAGACACCATTTTGGAGTAGCACATTCGTTAGACTCGTTCTACCGAGTATATTTCATATCTTGTGGGAAGACAAGGAGACATTCTGGCACAAGCACGATGGATTTCAACAGTCAAACTCAAAATAATTTTTCCTCACCTCATGGCAGAAGAAGGGGATGATTTCGACTCCAAACAAGGAGGAATTGGGCCACATGGGTATCCCATGGAGCAGGGCGCACCATGATTTTAGCTTCGCCAGTCCTTGTTTATTCTAGTTCCATTTTTGGTCATAGAGTTGGAGTCATTTTTGTAGTGGTATGTTATGTTTCTAAAGATGAAGTATTAATTAATAAATTTTATAAAAAAATAGCTAGATTGGGGTTGGGCGCCTCCGTGTTTTGGGTTGCGTAGATTTTTTTTTTTTTTAGAAACATTTTATGTGGAGATGCGTCTCCCTTTTGGAAATATTTCCTGCTTTTTGTTTCATCTCCATTGTAAAGGGAAGCTATTGAATGGAATGCAAGATTGATGTTGTTTGTTCCAACTTCTATTGTGTATCATCTGAGCATTTTACAGAGATCTAATTTCTCTTTTTGATTCTCTCTCTTCATGGCAGATCAACACCTCCCCCAAGCTTCCGTAAGGCATGTATTCATAGACCAGAATATTAGTGACATTATTGGCGAAAGAGGCCAACAAAGTAACTATGTACCTATGGTGGATTTTTCCAAGAGTCTTGATCTCTGTAGAGAAACCATGATCATTTGAAGATCTTATGCCAATCCCCGTAAGTTTCTTTGCTGCAATTTGTTGGTCATTGGACATGATGCCTCGATACACGACTCTCTCTCCTCATTTTACGATAGTGGTCTCTTCTTTTATGCATTCCACAATGTCGTCGTTCCCAAAATTCAATTTTTGGAAGGTTTTCATTTCCCACAACATTGTGTCACTTTTTTTCTTGATGACTCTAGATTTATTTATGGCTACCCCAATTATCAACAACAATGAATAGAAGAGGAGATGACCTGACTCTAAGAGAAGGCCCCTCTTGAAGTGGGATTGAGATCATGACCTATTGACATGAGAAGTGCAAATTCCCAAGCGTGTTTGGCACAAGTTTGGATTCCATGCAAAATATTTTGGATCCAAAATGGAAAATGGACTACACTCTTGAAGAATGCCTGAAAAGTTATTGTAAGACAAATTCACATAGTTCAACATCCGCATGTTTTGTAAATTTGTGTGAGTAATACCAAAAAACTTGTTATTGCTAAGATCAACAGATGTTAGATCCCTACAGTTGCTAATCTCCCAAGGAATAATACCAGATAACATGTTATTACAAAGATCAATGGATCTCAGAGCATTACAATTGCTAATCTCACTAGGAATAATACTAGAAAACATGTTCTTGCTAAGATAAATGGATGTCAAATCCCTATAGTTACTAATCTCCCAAGGAATAATACCACAAAATATGTTATTACTAAGATCAATGGATGTTAGAGCACTACAGTTTCTAATCTCCCTAGGAATAATACCGGAAACCTATTCTTGCTAATATCAATGGATGCTAGAGCACTACAACTATTGATCTCCCTAGGAATCGTACATGTTTATTGATTTACAGTGATGTTAAGCTCATGCAAAGTTGTAGTATACCTAGGGAGGTAATATAGGGTACCTAGGGAGGTACCCAATGGGAATGTGGTTATGTATTATTAGTGGAGGACATTCAATGTAAGGTGGAGTAGGTCCACTATATTATTAAATAGGACCCACTATGGTAGTTAGATGTAATAAATAAGATTTCTAGAAGATTATTTCTCTAGAATGTTCCTAGAAGATAGATAATGCTATATAAAGAAGTGTAAGCAATGTATTGGGGCATAGTGAAGAATATTGTGAATGTATCAAGCATTGCTTGAAGAGTGTTATCCTTCCTTAAGGATTAATATATGGTGTTACCCTATCTCAATGGTTTTATCTAAATTCTTTTGTTCAATGTTATGGTGAATGATTTGGTTTATTCTTGTTGATATTGTGAGTTTATTTTGAGATTTTTCTTCAAATCTATTTAGGTAGTTAACAGTTGGTATCAAATCACTTTCCTTGGCCAAAGAAAGGAAGAATGTTTTGGCTCTTTTTGTAGATTTTTTCTAGGGAGAAAAGAGGGCAACACAATTCAGGTTCATATCTGAAACTTTATGACTAGAATTTGGAATAAATAAATAAATATTTCAATTCCTCTAAAAAAAATACCCAATTTCCAAAAACAATCAGCTGAAAAGGAGTCCGGGAAGTGAAGTTATCAACGTTTTAAATTTGACAAATTTTTAGGGTTTTTCCGAAAAAAAAGTCGCACGATTTGCATAGTAAAGTTATTTTTAAGCTTTAGTTTTTGTTACAAATTTATTCCAAGCAAGATGTATTTTACTGGAAAATATGATAGCCCTAGTATTGAAGAATATACACAACATCAAAATACATTATGGAAAGAGAAGTGGAAATCTTTTGTAGGCTGTGATTTCAAAGATGATGCTCTCATATGGTGGCAATCATTTGACTATTCTGAGATGATGTCATTTATAGAGGAAGCACTTGAAATATTACTTTTAGACAAATGGTCTCATATGAAGTGTAAGGAAAAAGAAATCACCAAGGGTTTATTCTCATTTGGTAAATCTATATTACAGGTTCATGGTTGTATTCATAAAGAAAATGTAATGGTTTCTATTAACCTTAGTTGCCAACAAAATTTTATCAATGTTCAATTGGTTAATAAATTGCAAGTAGCTACAAAGAACATTCACAACACACAGGTTGAGGGTGAAAATGTTCAAATTTTTAAAGATTTGAAGATTACTATGGATAACTATGTGTTGCATTATGATTTCCATGCTATAGATCTGGTTGATGTGGATATTGTTTTGGGATATCCATGGATGGACTCAATTGGTACCATTAATATTAATGTGCAAAGGAAGTTTTTGAAGTTGTGGTACAAGAAAAAGAAAATCACATTTGCAATATGTGTCTCGTTGTAAGAAAGATGGTCCCAGAGAGGCCAACAAAGAAGTTATTGTTGAATCCAAAGTTGAATCAAAGGTAGAGTATACAGAAGGAGATGAAGCCAAGACACGGGAAGAGAACACTAAAGAAGCTAAGGAGGTCATTGAATCAAAGGCGTAATGTGTTGCAGATTTGAAGAAAAAAGAACATATTCCTACATTTGTTGTATATCGATATCCACATCATATAGAGAAACAACATACATCAAGGAAAGAGCGTGAGAAGAAACACACTTATGCACTGGCAGGTAACCAGAAAGGAAACCAATCAAGAGGTGCATGGAGGACTACTAGAACTGCAGGAAGACATCAGGCTAGAGAAACAATCCCATGGCAACCACAACATGATACAAAGAAAGATCAGAGTGACAAGGAAGCAGTTGGACATCATGTTCGACTTCTATTAGGATGGATGGATGGTCGTACTTGGTACCAGTTGGCTACATTGCTTAGTTGGTCATATTGTATAGTTTATTCTAGTGTTTCAAGGAAGAAACATGTGAAGGGGGATGGAATGTAGTATACCTAAGGAGATAATATGGGGTACCTAGGGAGGTACCCAATGTGAATGTGGTTATGTATTATCAGTGGAGGACATTCAATGTAAGGTGGACTAGGTCCACTATATTATCAAATAAGGCCCACTATAGTTGTTAGATATAATAAATAGGCTTTCTAGAACATTTTTTCTCTAGAATGTTCCTAGAAGATAGAGACATCTATCTAAATAAGTGTAAGCAATGTATTGGGGCATAGTGAAAAATATTGTGAATGTATCAAGCATTGCTTGAGGAGTGTTATCCTTCCTTAAGGATTAATATATGGTGTTACCCTACCTCAAGAGTTTTATCTATATTCTTGTGTTTAGTGTTATGGTGAATGGTTTGGCTTATCCTTGTTGATATTGTGAGTTTATTTTGAGATTTATCTTCAAATCTATTAAGGTACTTAACAAAAGAAGATAATTTACCTATGGATGAAGGAAGGGTGCCATTAAAATGATTATTGGATAGATCCATCTTCTTAAGCATGGAATATACATTATCAATTTTCTCTGGTATGGTCTCACTGAGATAATTTTTGTCCAATTCGATCAAATTCAACATGGGTAAGTATATGAAGTCTGCATGAATCGAACCATTTAAATGTTTTTCCTCGTGTGAAATTCAACCAGAGAATTGCATGTGCCCAGAGAGTCAGGAATCGGGTAGATGAATGAATTATTTTATTCCCTCAATATCTGCAAGCTTCCATCATATTTGGAGGGATGGGAACAATCAGTCTGTTGAAAGAAACATCCACTTGCAGTAGCTTTCCACTTACGCCTAGTTGTTGAGGCAGGAGACTTGTGAAATCGTTATCCGAAAGCCGCAAAACCTCAAAATTTGGAAAATTCCCAATGGAAGATGGAATCCTTCCCTGTAGTCTGTTATCTGAAAGATATATCTCTCTTAACTCGTTCAATTCTTAGAGTTCCATAGGTATTTCACTAGTGAGGCCATTGCCATGCAAAGACATTGTCTCTATATTTTTCAGACCAACAATCTCAGAAGGAATTGAACCACTAAGAACACAACCATTGATATGGAGATGGACAAGTTTTCTCAAATTTCCTATCTCCGGAGGAATCCCTCCATCAAATGTATTGTATCCCTGCCAATCTATGCTTCACAAATAATGCATTTTCAAGTTCCCCAAATTGCCAAGCTCTCCACGTATTCTTCCACTCAAACTATTTGCAAACAATTAAAGACATTTCACATTCGTCAACTTCCCATAGTGAGTGGGAATACTGTTGAAGAATATATTAAATCCCAGGTCAATATGCCAAAGCTTAACGAGATAGATCAAATCCAGTGGCGGTGCCCCCGACAAAGAATTCCAAGAGACGTCGAGGACCTCTAGGTTCTTGAATTTTGATATGCCAGGGGGAAGGCTTCCATCGAGGGAATTATAGGAGATGTTGAGAAAATGGAGGGAGGACAAGTGATGTGTATTATTTTGAGAACGAAATGAAGGCGGAAATATAACAATGAAATACACATAAATATTTCCAGAAACACAGAGATACAGTAATACATAATTTCGATTAATGAGATAAATGTATAGAAACTGTAAAAATACAGAGTGAATGAACTTGCTAGAATGGTGGAATATTATCTCTGAGAAGAGATGTGACAGCTACGCTCATTTGCAAAAATATGATGTTTACAATGAGGCTCTAAAGGCCTTTTTAACATAAAGGAAATTCAAAACCCTAACCCTAGAAGATGAAAGGCCAAAAGGTTTGCGGGCCCCAATGGGGGTAGTTGATACGTCAACTTCCTGAGGGAATAACGTTTACATATGATCTATGTTTGGGCCACATGATAACTGATTGGAAAGGTCTATCCGAGAAGAACACATTCAAAATAGCCCCGAAAGTTTGGGACCCGAAAAATCATAGAAATATTTCAAGGTGGAAAACTCTATTTTGAGCCAATGGAATAGGTGGTTGGCCACCAATATCCATATGGATCAATCCTCCCCCATTAGGAAGCAATGCTCCCCATTGCATCAAGTTCCTATGGGAGATGGGGAAGATTTTTCTAAATCTGAACCTTGGCGAGTTGCTTCCCTTGTTGGATAAGTTGTCATGCTTATCTTTTTGAAGGCCATCACAAACCTATTACTGGAGGGGTTGGATCCATTCAACCAATATAACTACACGATCTACCTAAGTGTGGGAGGACTCTGTAGGTGAAGATGAAATATGAAGAGTATAAAGGGTTATGTTATAACCTTGCTTGAATGGGCAATGTGGAGGCACCCCCATAGGTGAAACAAGAATGTCTTTGTGCTATTCTACAATCTTGTCGATCCGCTTCTTCTTGACAGAAAGGTCTTGGGCTGACGTTGTAATGGTTGTAGTGTCCTTTTGTTCACCTTCTGATTGGATTGTGAAGAGGCTAAACTTTGCAGTATGAGAGATTACTTTGCGGAACTTTTTTGGAGGGACAGTAGTCATAACTACCTTTTTTTATCATGTAGAGGTGACCCCCGAGAGTAATAATGACACTACGAGGTCAAGACTCATAAACATCATGACGCTTCCACATATATGGTTGGCCTAACAAAACATCATAGAATTCCAGCGGGGTGACATCACACAATACCTCGTCCTTGAAGGGCTTGATGTCGTAGGACAGACGACATTATCAGATAACGTGGAGATCTTGACCCTGGCGAAGACACTTGATGTTGTATGGTTGTGGGTGTGGTGTTGTTGGAAAATTCATCTGCTTAACGACCTCTGCCAAGATAATATTCTTTTGGATTCCATTATCAACAATGAAATGCAATGGTGCCCCCTTCACCCACATATGTGAATGGAAGAGGTGCCCCACCCCTTAGGATCCTCTGGATCTTTTGGTTGGATTTTTGCGGTCGCGACAATAACAGTGGGTTCTGCATCAATGATTTGTATCCTTCTATTGTTTTCTATATTAGATTTTGAGTCAGGATTCGACTCTTTCTCTTTGAGCTCGGTTACCAATGACTGCTTTGAGCGACATTCATTAGTGTTGTGCCATGGGATTTTGTGGAAGTCACACCACTTCCCTATGTCCTTCTTCGTCTTCCTGTTACCCTTATTTTCATGTGGTTTGGACTAGTTTTCTTGAGGTTGGCTGCTATGTGAGTCAGGGCCTCCTTTACCATACTTTGGTTGTTGTAGATTTGAAGATCCGAACTCTCTCTTGTTTTGCTGCTTAAATTTGTTCTAAATTTTGGTAGCATATCGATAAGTGGCTCCCAGTGACGAGATGTCCAAAAACTCCATTTCGTTTTAGATGTACCTATGTAGAGCCCCGTGGTATTTCAGAACCAGATGTCACTTGGAGTCTTTGATGCCCAGCTTGGTGTGCAAGGTATGAAATGTATTTGTGAACTCTAGTACTGTTTGGCCTCTCTCTTGATGCAGCATGGTCCACCTCATGTATTGGTCATCATAATTTCTAATAGGGTAATAATATTCTTTGACTACATCCATAAAAAAATCCCAAGTGGGCTCGGCCCCAAATATTCCAGACTCCTCTGTGGAATTTTACTCCCAGTAAGTTTTCCACCAATATTTGACATGGGGGACAACCTTAAGGAGTGCAAAGGTAGTCTTTTCTCTATTGGAAAAGTTGTGGATAGAGAAATAACCTTCTAGCAGATTTAGCCAGTTTTCCAAAGCATCTACATCTATCTGACCTTCAAGAACAAGAATATCAAAATTAACTTGTACCTTGAAAGGGGCAGCACTTCCAAAGTGGTTGCTTGATGAAGACATGTATGTTGCTGTCAACAGTCGTTGAAGGATTTGGGAAAAATTCTCCATCATTTTATCCCTCTGTCACGTGAGGGATTCCTCGAGCAACAAATTAATAGAATCTTCATCTAATTTAGTATTGGTATTAAGGATTCACATAAAAGATTCATATATTCCAGTGATGTTTACAAAACATTTTAAGAAGATTAAGTAATTAGAAAAAAAAACCAACACAAGTCAACCTCGAGTCTTCCAAAGTAAAACACAAATCGAAAGCAAAGACGAAAGAAGCATGTTGAAAATCTATTTTCAAATTATTAAACTTCGAGGGCCAAGAACATCGATCATGGCCTTGATTTCAAGCCAGTAGTAATTCAGTTTCTGATCATTTAAGGAATATTAGAAACTATATATTGCGGCACTCAATCAATAAAATAATAATAATAAAATATTATCGTCTGGTCATAGTCAAGATGTGATCACTTTGCCATAGTCTTTGCAATTACGCTGGAAACGTCCCACAGATGTGATCACTCTGTTCAAAAGTCTATGCAGTTTTGAATATATATATATATATATATATATATATATATATAAAAGTTGCTTTGGGTTTATTAGTTGGGTGATTATAATTCAATATTAAATTATTTTTTAATAACCAGTAATAAAATATTTTGTGTCTTATTATCAAATACAAACTTCTAAACATATTTATTAAAAAATTAAAGTTAATATTTTTAAATCATATTAATTATTTAGTTATTTTTAAAATGAATGATTTTTTACATGAAAATTAATTGGTGATATGGTATAATTTTAAACTTGTTTTATTTCAAAGATAAAATATAAAAACAATAAATATGTCAATGTATATGTAAAAAATTGGAATTATAGTAAAAATTATTGGTTTAACTTTGTTTTAGTTTGAAAATGTTTTGAATGATTGGAGTGAAAGCTCCATCCATTATTTATAGATTTAGAGGGATTTTTAAAGAGCATAGTGAAATGTTATTAAATATTTAAATATTTAGGAGGAAACCCCGTGTTTTAAATATTCAATGTAATTTTAGATAATGATTATGGTAGAAAAATTAGTCAAATTTAGATAGAATATTAAAATTGGAAAAAAAAAGAGAATGTAATAATCAATAAAAGAATAATATAATGATTAAATTAATTTTTTTAAATGGAAAAATATACTAATTTAACAACGATATTTTCCACCTATACTTGTGCACACTAGACACCTGTAGAACCTTCACCTCAACCTTCACAGGCCCCATCTCGACTTGTGTAGGCTACACCTCCACCAACGCCAAAAGGAAAAGGAGTTGATAAGGGGGGCAAGGTCAAAGTCAAAGGGAGAACTAACTCTTCCAAACAAGCCATGGCCACCTAGATCACTGCATCTAGGCCCATAACACCATGTGTCATATGCGATATCATTGGCCACGTTACCTTCAATTGTCCAAGACTACCCGAGCTTAAGAAAATTTACAATGTTGAAGATTGAGAACTTGATTCCTCCATACCCATTGTGGAAGTCTCTCTTCTTGAGTCTTCGACCAAGGATATTAAGTTTTTGCGCACCAATCACCCTTGTGCTTTATGCAACACTTATGACCATTATTCTCATCATTGTCCCTGTATACCACAATGTTGGGTATATGTTATATTCTTTGCATGACTATCCTTAGTGTCTACTACGTTATGTCAGGCGTATAGGGGGGTTTGAGGGGGGCATCGGGAAACATGTCACATTTTTGCCTCATTTTTCATGTTGCCTCGATTTTTGTGTCCATTGTTGGGCAGTTTTTCGGCACATGGCTTTTTCCAATGGTTTTATATTTCCGGTTAAGGAATTAGGGTTGTTAACTAATCCAAGTCATTGGGTTAGGGTTTTGGATGTCGCTGGCCAAGGATGATTTTAGGGGCTAAATTTCGCTCATGGGATAATTTTCCATGATTTTTCCCAAAAAACGATTCGTTATTCTAAAATGATTCGCCCAAATTCTATAGGATAAAATTATTTTACAAAAAAATCACCAAAATTTTATACAAACTTATATAAAATCCTTAGAAATTTGAATATTTTTACAAAAATATCGCCAAACCTTTATAGTTGGCATATGAAGGGTTAGTAAGATTCACCAAGGTTTCTACATTTTAAAATATATTTCCATCCTTAAAATCATCCCTGTCGTTGGCTCCTATATTTATATTGTATTGTAAACAATGTATCACAATGAATGAAGATAGAATATGTTGGTTTTCCCGGTTTGGGTTTTCTAGGGGAAAAGCTCTCTGTGTAATTTGTGTATTTTCCATTGTATTTTTTTTGTTCTTTTACTGAAAGTTTGTTTGTAGTAAATATTGTACAAGGTTAAAATCTACATTTGGTATCAGAGCTTTGTTGGCTTCAGGGGGATGCCTTTGTGGTCAAGGGTTTGGATCAGGACTGTGATAAGCCTTGCTATAGTGGGAGATCTATGGTATTGATTTTTCAAGTGAAAATAAATGACGAGTAGTTTGAAAATGGAGATCGAGAAGTTTAATGGGAAAAGTTTTGAATTGTGGAAGCTCAAGATGGAAAATCTGTTGGTGGACATAGATCATTGGATCGCAGTGGATCTAGGTAATGCACCTACAGGAACTTCAACAAATGACTCGAAAAAGTTGCATCAGAAGGAAAACAACACAATCCAACTGTGTCTCTCAGATTCAGTATTACTGAATGTGTTAGAAGAAGCTACAACCAAAGATTTATGGGATAAGTTGGAGAAGTTGTATCAATCTAAGTCCCTATTAAATAAACTTTTCCTAAGAAAGAAGTTGTATAACCTGAGAATGAGAGATGAAGACTCGGTGACAGAGCATTTGAATGCCTTCAATACTGTGGTAAGTCAGTTAGTATCTATTGAGATTAAAATTTTAGATGAAGATAAGTGTATCAATTTATTTTTCTCTTTACTAGACTCATGGGATAGTCTGGTTGTGGCCATAGGTAGTAATACAACTTCCTTGAAGTTTGATGAACTGGTCTCATCCTTGTTGTCCGAGGAAATGAGATGTAAGAACATGGAAGAACATAGCACAAACACATTATTTGCAAGAGGACACCCCTAGGAAAGAAATAGATCTAAGTCCTTAAGTGGGAGATCTAAGTCTAAGGATAGATCTAAATCTCCCGAAAATTTTGTAAAGGTATGTTGGAGATGTGGAAAAGAAGGGCACTACAAGAAGCAATGTAGATCCAAAATTGAGAAAAAGAAGGGATCTGAAGAAGCTCGTTCTACATAAGAAAAGACCTCCAAGGAAGAAGGAGGGGATGTGTACTTGGCTTCTTCAAGCACACATGCAGATCATGAGGCATGGTTAGTTGACTCAGGTGCATCCTTTCATATGACTTCCCATAGGGAGTGCTTCTATGAATATGAGAGGGATGATGGAGGTAATGTTTTCCTAGGTGATGATTCAACAACTAGAATCATAAAACGAGGAAAAGTCAAGTTGAGTCTCATATATGGAAGGATTAGAACACTACCTGGTGTTCTGCACATCCTAGGTTTTTCCATAAATTTGAATTTTGTAAGCAAAATGGGCGATGCAGGTGTAAAAACAATATTTGAAAAGGAAACCTACAAGATGGTTCGAGGAGAAATGGTGCTACTAAAGGAAGTTCGGTTTGGAACTATGTATAAGCTGCAAGGAAGCACTATTACTGATGGGTGTAATAGTTCCATTGTTCCCGAAATTGGAGTTGAAGAAGAAATAAATCCTACAGTCTATGGAGAAAAGGTTATGCTGTGGCATCAAAGACTGGGGCATCTTGGAGAGAAGGGTATTCAACTACTACACGATAAAGGTATGGTTGAAGGTATGCCTAACTTCTCTTTGAATTTTGATTTATGTGAACATTGTGTATATGGGAAGCGTAATCAGGTAATATTCCCCTCTGGTGCAGTGAGGGAAGAAGGAATTTTACAGCTAGTTCACAGTGATTAGTTTGGACCTGTGTCAGTTCCATCATTGGGAAAATCTGTGTACTATGTCTCATTTATAGATGACTTCTCAAGAGATACTTGGATATATTTCCTTAAGAAGAAATTTGAGGTTTTTGACAGGTTTAAAGAGTTTAAGGCTCTTGTTGAAAATCAAACAGAGAAAAGAATTAAGGTGTTGAGGACAAATAATGGCGGAGAGTTCCGCGGGAATGAATTTGAAGAATTATGTAAGAAGTGTGGTATAGCATGGAAAAAGACTACTCCATATACACCTCAGTAGAATGGAGTTGCAGAAAGGATAAATAGGACGTTGATGGAAAAATTAAGGTGCAGGGTTAGGGCAAGAATTTTGGGTAGAGCCAATGGGTACTGCATGTTACCTAGTCAACATATCACCCTCATCGGCATTGGATGAAAAGACTCCACAAGAGGTATGGATTGGTAAGAAACCTTCTCTCACACATCTCAAGGTATTTGGTTGTGAGGCCTATGTTCATGTTCCAAAGGAAAACGAGAGTAAGCTAGATAAGAAGACTGAAAAGTGTATCTTTATTGGGTATAAAGATGGTCTGAAAGGTTATAATCTTTGGAACCCAGAAACAAAGAAGTTTGTCTATAGCCTAGATGTGGTAGTTAGAGAAATGAAGGATGTTGTTAAAAAGGAAGTCCTACCAAGTAAGGAAGAACCAGAGAAAATAGAGTTCGATTTAAAGGATGATGAATCAGACGCTACAGAAAAACAAAAATCGAAAGAAGAAAATCCTCATACTCTAGTATTGAGGAGTTCTATTCGAGAAAGAAGGCTACCGAAAAGGTATACTCCATCTAATTTCCGTTCAAATTTTTCTTTGTTTATTACTGATGATGATCTTAGAACTGTCAAGGAGGCAGTGGATTCAAACGATGGAAATCTCTGGAAAAAGGCCATGGATGAAGAAATGGTAGGCTTGGATAAGAACGAGGCTTGAGATCTAGTGGAGTTGTCGACTAGAAGAAATCCCATTGGAAACAAATGGGTAGTTAAAAAGAAGCTTTATGTAGAAGGCAAAGTGGAGAAATACAAAGCTCGGTTAGTAGCAAAGGGTTATTCCCAGGTTGAGGGAATTGATTTTGGTGATATTTTTTCTTTTGTTGCCAAGTTAACCTCTATAAGAGTTATGTTATCTGTTGCTATTGCATTTGATTTTGAAGTAGAAAAGATGGATGTGAAGACATCATTCCTACATGAGGATCTGGAACAATAAATCTATATGAAGCATCCAAAAGGATTTGTTGTGAAGGGAAAGAAGGCGCTGGTATTGAAGTTGTAGAAGTCCCTATATGGTTTAAAACAATCACCAAGGATGTGGTATAAAAAATTTGACACTTATATGTTGGGACTTGGCTTCATAAGAAGAAAATATTATCATTGTTTGTATTTTAAATTAATTGGTGATCATTTTATTTATTTGGTCTTGTATGTGGATGACATGTCGCTAATAGGAAACAACAAGGAGATTATCCAAGATGTGAAAAATCAATTTTCCTCTAAATTTGACATGAAGGATCTCAATGTTTCAAATTTCATTTTGGGCATGGAAATTTAAAGAGAAAGAGGAAACTCTGGTTAAATCAGAGAAAATATGTAGAGACAATATTGCTGAGGTTTAATATGCAGGAATGTAAACCAATCAAGGTCCCTATTCTTATTGGTGTAAATTTATCTACGGATCAGTGCCCCAGGACATAGGGAGAGCAGTAGGACACATCTTGTGTTCCATATGCAAGTGTAGATGGCTGTTTGATGTATGCAATGGTTTGTACTGGAACAAACATTGCACATGCAGTGGGAGTTTTGAGGCAGTATATGTCAAAACCAGGGAAGGAGCATTGGATAACAATAAAAAGGGTTTTCAGGTATTTGGGTGGCATTGCTAGCTATGGATTGTGCTACCAAGGAAGACCAGGATTGGACAAAGTGTTGGACATACATGTCTTTGTGGATGCAGACTGGGCTGGAGATCTAGATCGTAGGAGATCTACAAGCGAGTATGTGTTTAACCTGTTTGGAGGAGTAATCAGTTGGATGAGCAAAAGACAAGCTATAATGGCACTTTCAACTACAAACGTTGAATACTTAGCAGCCACTCATGAAAGCAAGGAAGCAATATGGTTAAAAATATTGTGTTCAGGTATTGGGTTGGTACAACAAGATGTAAGGATAGATTGTGACAGTTAGAGTGCAATTTTTCTGGCGAAGAACCTGACTTATCATTCAAAGACAAAGCATATTGATATTCAATATCACTTTGTGAGAGACATGGTTCAAGAAAATAAAGTGTTGTCGATAAAGGTGGACACTTTGAAGAATGTTGCAGATTCATTAACAAAATTTGTGAGCACTGAGAAGTTCTCTTGGTGTATAGGATCCATGGGCACTGTTGCCCTGAATTGTTGACTATGTAACCCTGTAACCCCATGTATGCAAAGAAAACAAAAATTAGGAGAATGTTGGGCATATGTTATATTCTTTGCATGACTATCCTTAGTGTCACATTTTTGCCTCAAATACTTTTTTTTCCTCAGGAAACATGTCACATTTTTCCTCGTTTTTTGTGTCACCTCGATTTTCATGTCCATTGTTGGGCAATTTTTCGGCACATGGTTTTTGCTGATGGTTTTCTATTTCCGGTTAAGGAATTAGGGTTTTTGTCTAATCCATGTCATTGGGTTAGGGTTTTGGATGTCACTGGCTCCTATATGTATATTGTATTGTAGACAATGTATCACAATGAATGAATATAGATTATGTCGGTTTTCCCAGTTTGAGTTTCCAGGGGAAAAGTTCTCTGTGTAATGTGTGTATTTTCCAGTGTATCTTTTATGTTTTTTTACTAAAAATATGTTTGCAATAAATATTGTACAAGGTTAAAATCTACACACAGTATCGAGACTCTTTTTTTATCCTATGCTAGTTGGATTATGATCGCCAAGAAAAGTCCACCCCGACCAATTCTCAATCCACAATTGAAATTTCCCCCCCTGATGTGCATACGAATGGGAATTCCATGCATATTCTTTATCTATCACATTACATGGGATCGTAGCTGACTAATGACATCCCCTTCTCTATAGGCGTACATCAGAGCACTCCTAGTATGCCTCATGTACCTTCGGTATGAACATTAGTGGCACCTTTGTCCACTAGTCTTTCATCCAACTCTTTGGATGAAGCCTATGTGAACCATGGTTATCATTCCCATGGTAGGGGGAAGGGGGAATCATGCCCACATATACCCATAGCATAGGGCATCATGCCCACTTACCAGTAGGTCCCCATGCTTGGCCTAGTGAGAGGGGTACCTCTAGGAATTTCTCATGGTAGTTCTTCCCCTCATCCAGATTTTGATTGATGCATCATATGTTCCATTGGAATCATATTTATGAGCCATTCTTCAAATTTCTTTCTTTAACACTTCGCCAGGAAGCCATTTTTCCAAGAAAAGTCAAAGCTCATACATGTTCATTAAATTCTTGTTCAATAGTTTACATCACTTGAATACCGTCTTGTTTTTATTGATGTTGACATATGAACAAGGAATCCCCATGGATAATCAATTTTATTCATGGATATGGGTGTCCACTAGGCCTTGATTTCCTTGGCATTTAGCATAGATTGTTTCCCTTCTGCTCGTTGCATTTTCCTATCATTCTCATAAATTGCCTTTAGGACCCTATCACTTGGGTAGTGTTGACGGGTGTTTATGACACATTGGTAATGGGAAGGGAAGATCTGGACCAGGGTTGTCTATTTAACCCAAGCCATTTCATATAATCTACCCTGACGAGTTTTATGGCTCTGTTAGCCAACTAAGATCCTAAAACAACTAAAAGATGTAGACTAACTAAAGATACGACTCTAACAATCAACACTTTAATTACAAATGCTTAACTAACAGTGTTTATGTACAATAGCTATATACAATTTACAAGGTTTAAGCAAAGCCTTGTGAAAATAATTGTTTTAAAATAATGGATCTAAACAAGATTAAATATAAACAAAATTATTCTAGTACTCTAAATACCAAACTAATAAACAATGAATGAATAATATTGTAAATGATATAATGAAAATAGACAAAGCATTTGACATTTAAATGATGCAATCACTATTCATTCACAAATCAACAAATTAAATAAATAATAAACATCAGAAGTACTAATCTAGACTCATCTCTCTGTATTTGTATGAGCTCCTCTTAACCTGTGTCAAGTGTAAACCTATGAAAAAAGCAAGCTGAAAAAACTCAAAGAAGTTTTTTGTATTTTAGAACAAGTCTAAGATAACAGAAAGACAAATGATTTTATATCATATGACTTTTAGAGTTTCCAATAACTAAAAATGAAAGAAATTTCAATTCTCAGTAATGGTATTACCAACTACCTAACATTAGATGTAAACTCAAAATGCTTGGATAGGTGAACAATGACAGATATCAAAAACACCAAAATATAATGAACCGTATAAAGAAAAACATGACATAAAAGATTATATGCATAACAAACTAAATCTAGTTTGATACAAATAAAATTTCACATCTAGAAATTACATGAGAGAACAATGAAAACATTGCACAGTCTACACAGGACGAAAGCCAAAGAGTAAATTGTGTTCTCATATAGTTTCAAAAAAATAAGTTCATCATAATGGTCTAGGAGGAATTGCCCCTATCACTGGGCAAGTAATGTTATTTAAACAAGTTTCTAATTTGTTCCTCATATCATGCAAGATAGAGGTAGATCTTTTTAAAATAATCTTTTACTAAAATAAAATAACAAAAAGATAGTTATGCTGAAGTATTTCAATCCAAAACAGTTACATTATTAAACATTGTTTTTCAAAATCGAAAATCACTAGTCCACTAAACGTTCAACCCATGACTCATTCCACTAATCGTAGCACATCAATCTATTGTTCACCCGAGACAAGGAAAACAAAATCTAAATTAGGAAATAATCAAAATAAATAATTCAAAAGACAAGCTACAAAATCTTTCAATTCTGTAGCTGGTCTAAATTAAAAACAAAATCAAAATGAATTTACTTTTTATCCAAACATAATCAAATCATGAAATGCAAAGGAGCTATTTACCAATTCAAAAATTCGAAAGAGAAGCATCGGACAAATATGAGTTTATAATAGTATTGAAATTGGTGGAATTTTCAATAACCACATTCCCCGATCTCTTAATGCGCTTGTTGTCTCTATGTGAAGTCGACCGAATGCAATCCCTAAGCTCATCATTTTCTCTTTCAAGAGCTGTGTTCCAAGTGACCACTTGATTCAACTGCGCCTATAGGTAAGGAATATCCTGATAATACCTTTCGATCCAATCAAAACAATTCTCACAGTGCACCAGTTCCATGCTTGGTAAAGGCCGAGCCTGATCTGTAGTGGGTAACTTACCCTGTTCCATGATTCTTTTTAGATCATGTTGAATGAATGAAAAAACTTGATGTTTCTTAAAGAAACAAGGCATATTCGATACGAAATCGAATTGTGGTGCATCGACATTGGTATCATCATCAGAAATTTGGTCATCGACATCAATAATAGCGATGGTTTTTCATGAATGTGATGTCGATTCCTCAACATTCTGGATATGAGTCGACCATATATTTTGTTCTTAAAATCAATATCTGGAACTTTCTGAGTTCTACATCTACCTTGTTTCTTGATTTTAATTTCATTTGAATCAATCATAACTGGCTCAAGACTAGTAACAACAAGGACCTTATCCTTTAGATTATCCAATACATCTTCTAAGGATTTTTTTGGAATAAAATTGTGCCTCAGGTGTTTTCCTTTGGATGACTTATGAAAAACAACAGAGGTTTTAGTTATAGACACAGGGCTTCCTTGCAATTTGACATGTAGGTTTCTCAGAGAAGGAGTTGATAGGCGAGGGCTGGTGGGCTCATACATATAGTCGCAGTGTTATAGTAACATTTCTATTGGTCAAAACCTCGACAAGATGTCAGCAATTACATCAGGTCTTGCACTGCCTGCGCTATTTGCAAACCAACCACTAAGAAACAGGGCCAATACACCCCTCTACCTTCTCCTGAGAGGCCATGGGAATCCATCTCGATGGACTACATGTGGTTGTTGATCACTTTTCCAAGATGCCGATTATGGCCACCTACAAGAAGAGAATCACAGCGGAGGCCAGTGCCAAGCTCTTCTTTGAACGAGTGGGTACATTTTGGAATCCCACAAACCATTGTCTCAAATTAGGACATTTGGTTCCTCAACATATTTTGGTCTAGCCTTTGGTCACTGTTGGACACCAAGCTCACCAAATCCACTGCCTTCCACCCCCAGACAGATGACCAAACCGAGGTCTTCAATCGAATGATCGTGCATATTCTGCACATGTACAATTCAAAGCACCCCCGAACATGGGATGAGATTCTTCCCTATGCTCAACATAGCTACAACCGATCCCTACAAAGCTCAACTGTCCACAACCCCTTTCAGGTTGGGTGATGATTCCAACCATTGGGTCCCATGGATGTTGCACTACCCCTTGCGACCACCCTGACCGACTCAAAACCTACTACAACCGAAGCTGACAAAGCCACCCGATTCATTGAGAGGATCCAACACATCTTCCAACAGGTTCAGGATATTTTACAAAAGTCCAATGCCAAGTACAAGCAACGCCATGATCAACATCGGGTGCCACATAAGTTTTAGGTTGGAGATAAAGTTTGGTTGCACTTGTAGAAAGAACGCCTTACATAGCCCCATCAGAAGCTTCACCCACTCCATTATGGACCTTACACCATCACCAAGGCTGTGGGAGACAATGGTTTTGAGCTCAACATTCCCCCTTTCCTTGACCTGCACCCAATGTTCAACGTGGATCTCCTTCGGACATATTTCCCACCATTATTGGACACCTCAGAGATAGAATAACAATTGACATTGACAGAGCTCAACCCTGAATACATACAACATGAATCCAATGATAATATTGTGGACACATTGGTTAAGGGAACTTGATAGCAGAGGATCCATCTTTATTGAGTTGTCAAAGTAGGGCAGTTCCTGCACCAAGGAAAGTGGCTCACCCGGGGCCAAATTCAGCAGAAATTTCCTCATCTAATGGGGGAACTCAACGCAATGGAGACCATTTATTCCTAATGGAGGAGTATTTATCCATATGTATGTCGGTGGCCTCCCACCTATTCCAACTGGCTCATTTTGGCAGTTTTTCAGTTTGGCAGTTTTTTTCTAGTTTTCGAGTCTTGAAATTTCGGGGTAGTTTTGAGGCCCTAAAAAACGTTTTTAGGGATCGCCATAGTCAAAATATAATTTTAGTTGGAGTTTTATGGAAACATGTGTATTCCTCGGATATACCTTTCCAACGGGTTATCATGCACCTAAAACAAACATCGTATGCAAAAGTTACGACCCCGAGAAGTTGATATACTAACTTACCCCAATGGGGCCCACATGACTTTTGGCGCTTCATCTCCTAGGGTTAGGATTTTGGGTGTCTAGGGTTTTGGCATTCACCTTTATTGTAAAAGTGCCTTTAGATCCTCATTGTACTCATCTTCTTGCGAATGAGCGCAGTCGTCACATCTCTTCTCAGAGATAAGCCACCACCATTCTAGGAAGCTTGTTTTCAGTCCACATTTTACAGTTTCAACATATTTCCTTATTGAATAAAAACCATTTTCACTGTATCTATGTTATTGTTCCTTGTGTTATGTGTTAAAAGTAATAATAATTTGTATTCATTTTGTTCTACTCATAAAATGCGGATCATGGTCAATCATTGACCACTGCCACCCTCGCCACCCTCAGGAGCATTATGGAAAATATATATTTCTTCGCTTGCTCGAGGAATCACCTTGAGAGGTTCTAGGCTTGGGCGTTCTTCGACTCTCTGGAGACTGGACAAAGAAAAAACATTATTATAAGTTTTTTTCCTCAATGAATTAATAGACATACAAAATGATACTTTGTAATTTAACCTAAGACAACTCACAGCATATGCTATTGTCAATCATGAGGGTGTTACCCTCCTCCGTGACCCCAATATCTCTGTGATGCCACCATGCATCAGTTACAAGGATCAAGTCAAGAAAATTAAACAAATATGCATAAAATCAAATTCATGAAACATAAAAAATTTTCATCAACACATTATCTCACTGTGAATATCTCAGCCCTTGATGGAGATTGATTGGTAGATGGAGCACTAGGTTGTACAACCTACTTTGAGTCAATATCTACTATGGAAGTCTCGGTCAATGGGTCTGGTGGAAATGGTGGTGGGGGTGGGTGGCATACAAGTGGTGCAGATGGGTGGCCTGCATGTGAATCCATTGAGGATGTCTGCAATTTAAGACAAATGTTGAGGGAGGACTGTGATATACCCCCATAGGTTGTACAAGTGATTACAAATCCTTAGGCCTAAAGAAAGGTAACCCAAAAGAAACACCCAGGTGCCGAGGGAGTGCAATAGTACTATAACTAGCAAATATGTCTGCAGCGTGCATACATATTAATAAAATTGAACTACTAGGACCAAATAGTAAAATTCAAAAACCTAAACACTTGAGAATTATACGATATTTAACTCTACACATGATCCAGGTGATGCATGTGACTTGTCCATACCAGATGGACATTCCTCAGCATTGCCTAGTCCCAAATCCCGTAAAAACACGAGAACATTAAAGAATTGAGGATGCCATAAAATAAATAAATAACTATGGTGAATTTATCAAATGTGACACATACCTGTGTGTGGGGTGCACCCAATGAGCAGGATTCCTCTACTGCTGCATCAGTGGTCGGGGTAGGCATTGATGCATCCATGGGAATAGAGGGTCTACTACTCGAATGTAACAACTGCAAAACAACATACAATAAAATATCGATATAAATACACAAAAATACAAAATAAATATATAACGATGAAGAACATAGAGAGGATTAAGATACTAACCTCCTCCATGAAGTTATGTTATCGATTGGGATCTATAGGCCCATAGCATGACTGCCCGTAGCTTGAGAATTTGTGAGGTTCACATGGATGGTTGCTATGCCCATGTTCCCTCTCCTTGTTGTACTTTTCTATGCATGATGTAGCTCCAACCCCTCTATCAATGTCACTGGCAGGCACCTCCTACCAAGATAGTGCAACAAAGCCACTGTGTTTCACTAGGCTATGAGTCAATGATGAAATGGCTAGTTGTACCTATCACGAGCTCTCTACAACAAGAGGATGCTAGGTAGGGGGGGTTAGGCCTTCGCCTATTGGGAAGAAGACCTAACATGGGGTCACGCCTGGCATGCTCTCAGTCATCTGTGAACCCTCAACCCACCTCTGGAAGTCACCCATGTCAAAGTAGTTGACATGCTTACCCAAAATAAACTTAGCCCATAATTTTCTCAGAAAATATAAGGGCACCTCCCTGTTATTGCAAGGAGGTTTATCAGAAACCATATGCCACCTATCCATCCAGTTTTGACTAATCTGGGGATGGATGCACCAGTCAGTGGAGATGCATTTCTTGGTCAATGGTAGTTCTTGTCCATTTCTAGGATCCCTAAAAATAGACAATATTTGTTGTTTTGAAATGTCCAAGTCTCTGACTTGGTTTCTTTCCAAACTAGTGTTATAGTACTCATACATTCTTTCCCTACAATCAGAAATAGAGGACAATTTCTATTGGGAACTTACATTAATGGACTTCACAATGATGTCCAAACAAGTGGCCAAGGAGACTTTGCTAGGCTCTCTCGTGTCCCTTAATTATTCATCAAGAGTTCTTAATATAACCAACCCCTCATCAATTTGAGTGTTTACATTGGGTGGTTGTGGTGGGTTGGGGTTTTTCCACTAGTACATATCGTAAAAATTCCGACGTTTTATTTGCGGCGTTATGGACAAAATTGTCCATATTGTCGCAAAATAGAGGAAATTTATAAAAAAAAAAATTCATGTTGCCCGATAACGTCGGTCTTGACATGTTGTTGTCTCTCTTGCCATGTTGGCATCGGTCTTGCCACGTTAACATCACTCTTGCCACATTTTCCACTGGAACGTCTCTCTTGCCACGTTTTCCATTGGAACGTCTCTCTTGCCATGTTTGTGAAGATGTATGTCACAATTGCGACGTTTTGGAAACTAGGTTTTCCCCTCCAACGGTCACCTTAGTATGTTCACCAAGTCAAAATACCAATGGTCACTTAGGACTTTTTTACGTCGGAATTGCGACGTTACAAAATCTATAAATATGTTGCATTTGACGGATGTTGCGACAAGTTTGCTATAATAACAACGCTTCAAAAAGGGTTGGGACAACTTCCAACAACTCCTCAATTACAACTTCACCTCCTTCATGCTTCATCACCATTTATATGAAGTGATACTTATTATTAGTGCTAGGTATATAATCAACGCCATAATTTTTAGAAGAGTTCAAACTACTAGAATAAAAAACAATGCTCTCATCTTTCCTTGTTTTATGAAAAGCAAGTCTCTTTCGGAAAGAGGTCTCCTTCTCATTAGTGATAGGAACCTTCTACTTAGTGCCTTTGATTTCTAATCTTTGTTCATATCCACAGTCCCTTTCATGCATTTCTTCTTTTTTGTCCTTTCCTGTCTACTTGTTGTTTTTGGCAGCTTCTTCTTATCACTTCCTTTAATTTGGATCCTATCAATGAAGGTTGCCTCCTTTATTTTGGGATGTGATAAATGGGGTTTCTCCTTATGCCTAAAAACCATATGGATCTCTTTGTCTATATTGAAGCTTTCAATATTTTGAACATGTTCCTTCTTTTCCTTTCCCTAGCAAGATCCTATATAACTTTATGAACAATAACTTGGGAGAATGTCTCTACAATGGGGTCTTTGTATACCTTTTCTTTATCTTTGTATACCATGTGTTTTCATAG
>ML822074.1:74098-107331 GCA_009831015.1 Picea engelmannii | reverse complement strand
ATAGGGAGAAACAAGGCTCTCTTTATGGGAGCAACAAAAGTGGAAGAATATGTAAGAGAAACTATGGAATTCATCACCAATTGAAATAACCTACCAACATAAGATTGTTGATCGTGTCTTGGTCATGGAGGAAAAGGTCAATGTTGATGGGAATCCTCAAGGAGCACCCTCCTTCAATTCTATAGACATGGTACTCCTCTTTATCAAATAATGATTTTCTTTCTTAAATTTACTAACTGGAATGGAAGGATTCTATGCAAAAAAACCCATATTGTCTTTAACCTAAAAAGAACATTAAAAGTAAATAAAGTTTCTTGAGACAAACATATTTTTTTTAAGCATGATCCTTTCTAAGATAGGACCAAGTAGATTTAATCATTGGTCAATTGTAAAGAATAAGGAAAATATTTGTAATAAACTAGATATCCCAAAACATAGTTATTTTATGCCCTTTCACGGAACATAAGCATCTAAAAATAGCCATAAGTTTGCAAGAGGAAAATAAATAGAAAAGATAATCATTTGCTTGAGATTCTACTCATCAATAGTCAAGATAGAATTGTAATACCCCCTTTCCTAAACCTCTGATTATATGTAAATAATGATTGACATGCCATGGCATGTGAACGATGTAAATGTATTATTGTTTTAATTAAGAATGCCAACAACTGACTATGGGGGTGAAACCTTAAAGTATTGGCCATGTTACCACTAGAGGAATGAAAGGAGGTTCGTTTAATATAAAGTACCCTAAGCCTCCTTGTTGAAGAATTAATTTGGAAGTGTTCAAATTATTTCCTTTAGCCTCGATTTCAAGGAAAATCAGTTAATGAGGGAGGATTATTGGTTGAGCAACCAACCACCTCAATGAATGGAAGGATGGAGGGTTGCCTGAGGTGACAAAAAAATTCCAGGTAGAGGATAGAAAGAAAGATCACCCTGGGTCCCCATGATTGACCCATGAGTTGCCTTCTGACAGAAGAAACAGAAGGACAGGTCGAGAACCTTCCCAAGTCGTGCGTGCAAGAAAAGCACACAAGGACATATATAAAGGAGAGAGAGGTTAAGGATCCGGTCAAGAGAGAGAACCTAAGGGAGTTTGGTTTGGAGAAAAAGGATGGATTGTGTAAAAAACAGTAACAAAAAAGAGCTTGAGCCCTGAATTTTGGGTCTGAGAGTCTAGATGCACAATCTAAGTTGAGAAGGTTGCGAGCTTGATACTAAAAAGGTATCTGACAAGCCTCGTTGAGGCCTGAGCTAGGTGGGTGTGAGAACATCCTTACCATAGTGGTGTGAAGGAGAGTGTCCTTCACAAGTTTTGAGATCCAAAGAGAGAGGGATTCCCTGGTGGTATCATGGTTTGGCATGAGGTTGGCCTGCTGCCGAAGTGATTGAGCATGCAGAGCCTATGGTTGGGTGGAAAGGAGAACACCCACAATCAGTTGGTTGGTTAAATCCTTCACAGAACAGATAAGTAGTTGTATGCTCTGTGTGTAGGGTAAAGTGAATGGTTGTTGTATGTAAATGATCTTAAGTGTGCAAGTCTGCTTAATGGACTGAGTGTTTATTCTATTGGTATTCTTGTGTGTTTGAGTGATTGTGTAAGTGTATGGTATTAAATATGTTTCATACATTTGAAAATCATGAACCATGTATCCTTTCCTCCTCATTGATAAAGAATGTTTGTGAGGAATAGAATCCTCGATTAAAGGTCATCTAGAAGGCCTATTATATGTTGTGAATGCATAAGAACTTGAGGAAATTGAGTTAAAAACCCAATAGAATGATGCAGCGTGAGGCTGCGAGATTGCTAAGTCCAAAAGCTTAAGTTATAAATTCTTTTAACACTAAGTGGAGTCGACAAGAATTAGTAGTCGTCGATCCCAGGGCGAGAGCCGATCTCACTTGTCCAAACATGGGTTGGTTACCCATCATAGTCCCTTGTAAATCCATGTGAGAATGGTGGTCGCTGGATTGGAGGATGGTTGAATACCAATCGTCGATCTATTATGTAAAGCTCGGGAGGGAATTGGCGTCGAGGCTATGAAGTGACACTTGTCATATTCTAAGTCGCGGAGGGAGTAACCGTGGGTTGATTACGTCAGCCTGATGTATCTTAGCATCGGACCCTTGGACCCTTTACGTTCTCCTAAATTACAAAAACTCATCGGGGCTCGAGATCCGCTTCTATGAGAGTCATCGATCTGTTGATGGATGCTTTAAATCTCCATCATTTGATCCTTAGAGATGCTACCACATCGGAGTGATGAGAGGAGTCGTGATAGTCATTGGATTAGTGGCAGGCTGAATGCCAATGGTAGATCATATCAAAGGAATGGGAGTCGGGGAATAAGGTTCTAGCCCCTGGTTCCATACCTTTAACTTTAACAAGCCCGAGGAAGAGAGAGAGTGATGTGGTGTGCCAGCATGGCAACCACAGTGTCCCGGGGAGGACACTTGTCCACATCTAGTTGTGGACGAGTAGAGTGTGGGCCCTGACAGACTTAAGTCCTTTGCATCGACGCTTTTGAAATGTCGACCATCAAATCTGAGGGAATATGAATCCCCACCATTGATCTAAGTGAGAAAAGACAATATAACCCTGGACCGATGGGAGTTTAGTGTGTAGGAGACCGGTAAAGAGTTGTAGTCCCGATGTTCATGGTTACTTGGTGGCAACACGCGTCATCCTTAGATTTCGCATGATGGACAGATATCCACCATAAATATTTGCATAATATTATGAGTTGTAATACCAGGATTAATCTAATTAATCAATGAGATTACGTTAATTAATCATCTCGTAATCCTCAGGACGTTGGGCATTGGAGATTTCTCGTAATATGGTGATTACCTTAATTAATCATGAGATTAACTTGTTTAATTATCTCTTAAGATGGAGGACCTCGGGGAGTTTTAGTCTACAAGAGGTCAGTAAGGGGTCGAGATCCCAATGTCCACAATTACCTAGTGGTGCCATGTGTCGTGACGTGAGTGGTGCCACGTGTCACGTAGAATTGGAAATATTAGACATGGATCCCTGGAGGAAATGAGTGCCACATGTCACGTCGAGTCAAATGGTGCCATGGTGTGGGAATGTCGTGTAGAGACTATGTGTCAAGTATGAAACACATGGGAGGTAGAGGTCGTTGGACTGGCATCCCAATTCTCGATCTGAACATCGAGATATCTCAATCATCGATTGATTAATCATCTCAGGAGTGTTATTCCTAAGATTAACTTAATAGTGTCTCGTAATCATCAGACCGCGACCGTCGAGAGAATCTATGTAACAAGTGCTAAGCACTTGGAGGGTCGAGGGGCAAGTGGAAGAGGTGGAAAGTGCCACATCTGTGCAAAGGATGATGTGTTCTAAGATGTCAGTGCCACGTCGGATGGACACGATGATGTGGAGCCACATAGATTCCATGTGGCAGTACGGAGGCATTTGGCCAATAAAATACTAGAAACTTCAAAGGGCCATAACTTTTGATCTAGAGTTTTGTTTTGAGAAAACTTACAGTTGTTGGAAAGATCTCGGTGAGCAAAAGATGATGGTGTCATTTTTAAAGGGATTTGAGGAGGTTTAGGAAAAGAAAAAATTTATTACCCCATCCCTTAAAAAAGGGTACTTATGGGGTTGGGTTTCTTACAAGTGGTATCAGACCATGGTTCAAACACTAGGCCTGGATGGGCCATAGATTAGTCTCAGGGATGATATATTAAGGCTAGAGATGAGCCTGTTTAAAATATTTCTCTGTGTTTAAAATATTGTTTAATATCTTCTCGAGTTCCTTGAGGAGAAGAACAATAGATTGAAATTGTACTTTGGAAATTCTGGCTGAAATTACAGCAGAGGGATTATGTTGTCTTTTTGTCAAATTGATGATTACTCTGGAAGGAGTAGGAACATGATGGTAGGCATTAATGGTGAAACCTAAATGCAAAAAGGGAAGAAATGGTAAAATCCTATTATAGGATTGTATGAGTTGGGAAATGAATGGATTGATGGTTGTAATGTTGCCTAAAATGATGGGTTGTTGAAGCTCAATTATGATTGTTGCTTAGAAAAAGGCTAAGCCATGTATGTATAATTCCTCATGTTTAGAGGATTGATGGGAAAATTTGTAAGGTCAATTTATGAATGAAACTTGTTTATGAAATAACCTAGTTAATCAAAGAAAAATGAGTTCTTTGAATTGATGATAGTCCTCATAAAAGAGGCAGAATAACATGAACATATGAGGTAGTTTATGAGCTCATGGTTGTACAAATATATGTACATGCCTATTGACTAAGTACTGAATTTTGCATGAAAATGCAAGGTGTGGATATGTTGTAATGCATATGGCAATGAGTAAGCATGTATGTAACATGTAAATAGACTCAGTATAACCTATTGTGGGTTATAAGGCATGGTCTATTGATGGACCTTTTAGATGAGGATGACCTGATGACATGAAATTAATTTCTTTAATGAAATGTTGGTACTGTTAATGCTTAGTGCCTTGTGAGGATAGGGTTGTAATGATAAAAGAAAGAATTATACGAGGTCTGATAAAGGAAGTGCTAGAGCATTCCTAGATGACCAATGAGTCAGACTGACATCTAAAGGTGAATGGTAGTCATATGAATATGGCTTGGTATGATAAGAGAGTAGCAAGAAGGAATTTAGTAAAGGATTCCCTTGGAAGAGGTTTGTTGACCAAGAATGGTTAGTGGAAGGAAGAGAGACTGGAATAGTTATCTTACTGCCTTGGGTAGTGCAATTACTACACATCTGAAATGTTGAATTGTGGATTGCTTTTGTAACAAAAGAGAAAGAGTGGTTTCTTTGTTGGTTATTACCATGAAGAGAAGGCAACATAGTTAAGAATATTCCTATGAGACTTGTCATAAGAATGGTTGTAAGATCTTTGGGAGGAAGGAGGTGGGTGTTTGAAACATCCATGTGTGTGAATGACATGGAAAAAGGGGTGCAACCAATGAACTTGTACACTGAATATCCAGGGATGTAAGCATATGCTTGATTGCATGAAGTAAATGCGCTATAAGGTTGCTTGATATGAAGGTTGATATTAAGACCAAATAAATATGAATGAATGATATAAATATGTGCAAGGGATGCACATGCATTATATGTGTGTGTGTGTGTGTACGCGCTAAAAAGGCATGGTAAGACTGCCAGACTAAGAGAGATGTGAGGCAAGATTTGTACTTTCTTGGATTGGATAATGCCCTAGATGCATGGCTGACCCTATGTAGAAGGGACTGAAGTATTCAGTTTAAATAATAGCTTGAGGGGGTATGTCACTCCTCGGATAAAGAGCTAATGTAATATACCAGATATAAAAAAGTATGCAGAACATAAAGAAATGCTAGAAATGGCAGAATAACAGTAATATAACTAGCATAATCTCCACAATACCACATAAATGATATAAGAATAACAACATAAATAACACTTTGATTCTGAAAGCAATGTTCACGGGCCTCTTCGAGGGGGCAACCTCTAGTCGAGCAGCGCTCTGTTACAATAATCTCCAAGCTAGGGTTTTCATACCCTTGACCCTTATTTATACTAAATATGTCTATCAAGAGAAGCATCTAGAGGAAGATCCTTTTAGAAGCGGAAGCCTCTATTAGGTCTTCTTACAGCCGCCTTATTCTATTTTATTGAAAGGCCTTATTAATATTGACCTTTATTACATCCGAATATATTGATCTACCTATGTGCATGTTAGGACCCTAACATGTCCACCCCCTTAAAAACAGCCTTGTCCTCGAGGCTTGAGATGTGGAAACTGTTGCAGAATGGTAGCTGGTTCCCAAGTGGCATCTGCTAGAGTTGTATCTTTCCACTGGACTGACACTTCTTTGATGGTTCTCTGATGCAGGCGATGCTCACGCTGGTCCAAAACTGCTTCTAGCTGTAGTCAAATGGATCCTTCTTCAGCTAACTCGGGAAGGTTGGTTTGAATTTGGCACCTAGTTCCAATCACCTTCTTTAAGCATGAAACATGAAAAACAGGATGTAGCTTCGACTGACTGGGCAGAGCTAACTGATAAGCGACCTGTCCCACACGCTTGAGAACTGTATAAGAACCATAAAATTTGGGCGCTAGCTTTTGACAATGCTCGGCCTTGAGGGAAGTTTGCTTGTATGGTTGCAGTCGCAGAAACACCTGATCCCCTTCTGCAAATTGACGTTCAAAGCGACATTGATCTGCTTGTTGCTTCATGAGATTATGTGCCATGACCAAGTTCTCTTTAAGGGTACGAAGAATATCCTCTCGAACTGTAAGTGTTTGGTCAACCGCTTGGACCTTCGAGGTACCCGGTAAGTATGAGAGAACTGAAGGTGGCTTTTGTCCATATACCGCTTCAAAAGGAGTCATGCGTGTAGCTGTATGGTAGGAAGTGTTGTACCACCATTCAGCTAGGGGTAACCATTGAGCCCACTAATTTTGCTTTTTAGAGGAAAAACACCTCAGATATGTTTCCAAACACTTGTTGACAACTTCCGTTTGACCATCAGTCTGGGGATGATAAGCTGTGCTAAGATGCAATTGGGTGCCCTGTAGCTTAAACAGTTCTTGCCAAAAATTGCTTGTGAAAGTTGGGTCATGATCAGAAACAATAGAGTGCGACATGCCATGAAGCTTGAATACTTATTCCATGAAAATTTGAGCCACCGTGGATGCAGTAAATGGGTGTTGAAGAGCACAGAAATGAGCATACTTGGAAACACGATCCACAACCACCATTATGACTGATTTATTTCCCGATTTGGGTAAGCCGTTAATAAATTCCATAGAGATATTCTTCCAAATAGTAGGTGGAATCGGAAGCGGTTGTAGTGTGCTCGGAGATTTGATTGTTTCTCCCTTGTTGCATTGACACACCTCACATTCAACGACAAAATTACGGATGTCCTGTTTCATACCATCCCAGAAAAAAGAACGTTTGACCCTGTCATAGGTTTTGGTGAACCCTGAGTGCCCCGTTGTGGGTATAGCATGAAGCTCGAAAAGTACCATGGATTTAAGCTTTGATTGTTTGCTTAAATACAAACGGCCTTTGTATCGAAGCTCATCCTGGAGCTAAAGTACCCTGGGGGAGCTGGAGCATTGGTCTGCAATTGTTGGATCAGATGCGAACTTTTGGGATCCTGTAGCCATTCTTGGTGCACAGCTTGGAGCCAATCTGGTACAATGAAGGAAAGAGAAAAAATGGATCCTTCTTCTTCATATTTTCGGGACAGTGCATCCACCACCACATTGTCTTTGCCCTTCTTATAAATGATCTCATAATCATATCCAAAGAGCTTAGTCACCCATTTTTGTTGCTCCGGGGAGGAAATGCGTTGTTCCATAAAGTACTTGAGGCTTTGATGGTCTGTCTTAATTTGGAAACGTTGCCCCAAGAGATAAGGGCGCCACATATCAACGGCATGCAGAATAGCCAACATTTCCTTTTCATAAATGGGTTTGCTCAGATTCCTTTCAGATAGCTGCTTGCTGGTGAAGGCCAAAGGTCGACCCTCTTACATAAGGACAACATCGATTCCTTTCCCTGAGGCATCACATTCCAACACAAAGGTCTTTGTGAAATTAGGAAGGGCTAGAACCAGAGTGGTGCACATGGCCGTCTTCAAGGTTTGAAAAGCTTGAGCGACGGCTGGAGTCCAAGTGGAAGAGTTCTTTTTTAGGAGAGTAGTGAGAGGTGCTGCAATATTTCCATATTTCTTAACAAACTTGCAATAATACCCTGTTAAGCCCAAAAATCCACGCAATATTTTGAGAGTCTTTGGGTGCGGCCAGTATTGCATAGCTTCAATCTTTTTCGGATCCACCCTGACGCCATCCTTGCCAACAAGATGACCCAAGTATTCTACTTCTGAGGCACCAAAAGCACATTTAGACTGTTTCAAGAAAAGTTGGTGCTGAGAGAGTAGATGGAGAACTCGATCCACATGAGTAATATGGTATGTCCAGGTTTTGCTATAGATGAGGATATCATCAAAGAAAACTAAGACAAAATGATGAAGAAAGGGACGGAAGACATGATTCATGAGGCTTTGGAAGGTGGAGGGGGCATTACACAAACCAAAGGGCATGACTAAAAACTCATAGTGGTCCTCATGAGTTCGAAAGGTCGTCTTGAGAATGTCTGTCTCTTTCATATGTATCTCGTGATAGCCCGAGCGAAGATTAAGTTTAGTAAAGAATTGGGCGCCACTCAATTCATCCAGGAGGTCATCAATGACAGGAATGGGAATTTTGTCTTTAATGATCAGTTTGTTGAGGGCACAGAAGTCATGACACATTCTCCAAGAACCTTCTTTCTTCAGGACCATGACTATAGGAGGAGAGTAAGGGCTCGTACTAGGGCGGATAACGCCTGCATTAAGGAGTTCCTGGACCATTTTCTCAATTTCATTTTTTTGTGAAAAGGGGTGGCGATACAGACATATATTGGGAGGAAGGCTTCCAGGTACAAGGGGAATGGAATGATCATGAACACTGCGGGAAGGAGGGAGTCCTTGGGGAGTGGAAAATACCATTTGATGTTTAGAAAGGAGGGCTCTGAGGTCTTGCAGCACCGGGGGTGTCTCTGTTGCTTGTATGGCATGGAGTTGGGCAATGACATAGAATGACATTTTTTGAGCAGTTTTTCCATGCGATGGGAACTAATGACCTCATGTGAACCAACAGTGATAAATTGGAATTTATATTGTTGGCCTTCCTGGTCAAATTACATGGTTAATGCCTTAAAATCCATGAGAATGGGACCCTGAGTTCTTAGCCAGTCTGCACCCAATACAATGTCACAACCACCCATGTCGATAGCAAACATATGGGATAATAGGTGGTAGTCACTGATTTGGAGACACACATTTTCACAGCGCCCTCCACATTTCATGGAACCACCATTGACAATCATGATTTGGAAATTGTTGACGGCATGGATGTAGCAATGAATTTCTTGGGCAATGGGACAATGAATAAAATTATGGGTGCTTCCACTATCAACCAGAATGATGACCTTCCGATGCTTGATGTAACCGATTAACTTGAGGGTTTGGGGAGCGGAGAAGCCAGTGAGAGCATTGAGTGAAATGACTGGTTCCACTTCGGGAGGGTCTAAGGGAGGGGTTATGTCAGTGATTTTAGGTGACTTAGACACAAGGGGAGTTTCAACATCCTCTTCCAAAATATCCTCAGAGATGGCCATAAAAAGATTTTGTTCCTTACACTTGTGGCCCAGGAAATATTTTTCATCACAATTATAACAAAGGCCTTTGAGTTGGCGTTCAGCCATTTCAGCCCTGGTCAATTTTTGGATATTTAATGGGGCGGAGGGAGTAGTGGGATTTACGTGTTTAGGGCGAGGGATAAAGGAGGGTTTTCGGTTTTGAGAGGATACAACTTGTTGTGATTCTTTAGCTCTTTTAGTAGCCTCCACCCAACTCGAGGGTCTAGCCATGAGGACATGGGCCCGAATCTCATCCTTGAGGCCACTGATAAAACACTCTCGAAAGAAAGCATCAGTCATGCCCTTTGTTCAAAAAGCCAGGCACTCAAAGGCAGCTATGAAGTCTTCTACTGTTCCTGATTGTTTCAACTTTTTCAAACGACCCAAATGGTTGGTGTTCATGTCAAAGCGTTCATAAAGCTTAGTCACAAATTGGGTCCAAGCAATATACCCTTGACATGAAGTTTTTCTCCATTGCCACCATTGCCAACGTTCTTGGTATAGATGGAGAACACCATACCAGAGTTTGGCCAAGTCATCTGTAATGCCGTATAAAGAGAAATAATGTTCCATTTGGGTTACCCAACCAGTGGGGTCTGAGCCATCAAATTTGGTCACATCCACCCGTGGAAGGCGTAGGTCACGTTGAAAGTGATGGGGCTGAAAGGTATGGGAATGGGAGGAATTTTCACCTTCAGTATTTGGAGGTGCGTTAGAGAAAGGGTCATCTGTAGGGATCTTCAGTTTGGTGCAGAGTGATGCAAAGACAGATTCAAGCTGGGTGGTCAGTTCTTGTTTGACTTCCTCCATTGAGGACTGCATGGTTGTATTTATGGTTGTATTGATGGAGGCAGCAATAACACTGATTTGTTTCACTTATTTTTGGGTCTCGAGGAAACCAGATTGCAAGGTGTTGAAGCGAGCTTCCAGGTCTTGGCTACGGGTATGGGCCATGAGGATGGGTGAACTGAAAAGGGACGGGCGGGGTAAAAAATTTTGCCGAAAAATGATATGGATGAATGTGATAAGGGCGAAGAGATGAATCCAATGGAATAGGTCTCAAATAATGGTGAAAAAATTTCCAGACTTTTTTTTTTTTTTTGGTTTACACCTGCGGAGTTATACTCCGGTCTGAAGAATACTGCAACGATGAAATCCCCAAATGCTTAACCAGAAAGAAATGTGTGTTTACTTGGCAACCCGAACACAGTTGTGCGACAATAGATCTTGTTTGTTTTAATTTGTTTATGTTTCTGTCCCCCAAGGGTTAGGTATTCAAGGGTTCTACAGACAAGGGTTTGCCCTGTGCTATAGCACTCTGATATACGTTCGGGGTCCAACAACAGTACTCGGTCCAATATCTTAGGGCACTAACTAAGGAGGATAGACCGTACCCTTAGCCGTACTACCCGAGTACCCAGGTACTAGAGAGTATCTTCCCGAGTGCTGTTCTCGGTGGCACTATAGCAGTCAGGCGGGCGATCAGTTTATCTAAAGAGGGTTTCAAAAAATCTAGACCAATCCGTACACAGGTGTTGTCTGATGCGCTACCACTCGAAGGGGTACCAATAGGGGTTACAAGGGTGGCCAATAGATGTGTGCTTAAGAACCACTTGTATTTCCTGTGTGTATGAATCCCTCAACCGCGGGTTTATGCACGTAACGATAGATCTCTGTGTCTTAAAGACATCGAAATACGTCTCTACCTTGAAAAAAAAATTCCCACAATTTCTGCCAAGGAAAGTGCTCTAATACCACTTGTAATATACCAGATATAAAAAGTATGCAGAACGGAAATAAAATGCTAGAAATGGCAGAATAACAGTAATATAATCAGCATAATCTCCACAATAACACAAAAATGATATAAGAATAACAACAGAAATAACACTTTGATTCAGAAAGCAATGTTCACGGGCCTCTTCGAGGGGGCAACCTCCAGTCGAGCAACGCTCTGTTACAATAATCTCCAAGCTAGGGTTTTCATACCCTCAACCCTTATTTATACTAAACATGTCTATCAAGAGAAGCATCTAGAGGAAGATCCTTCTAGAAGCGAAAGCTTCTATTAGGTCTTCTTACATCTGCCTTATGTGATTGAGTGCATAAAGGAACAACTTCAAAACAAGTTGATAATATAAAGATACATGTTTAAATGTAAATCTGAAACGCATAATAAGAATACATGTTGAATATTGGGTAAATCTGTGGAGTGATGAAGTTGAGGCTGACTCAAGGTTAAGGTCACCTCAGATAGTGATGAATATGTAACAAGGAGAATTGCATGTTGAACAAGTTCCATGTGAATGAACTGCGTAAAGAACTTTGTCATGAGAACATAGTTATAACCTTTATGACTACTAAGAATTGGATAGTGGGATGCAAATCTTATTTGTATAAGAATCATGGATTAAATTTTAAAATATAATGCGTGCAAAGGAGACATCCAAATGAATGATGACCAAACTCATTTTTGGTTGGGAAATGTGCAAAAGGCATTGGTTCATAATTAATTTATGAGTGAGCCTTGATGTTGTGGCATGTTGATTTAACCAGGAAATTCAAGATGAAACTTGTAAAACAGATTTCTCAAGGAACATAGTAGGAAGATCCCTAAGGGGATGGATTGCAGAAGCAAAGAAGGAGAAAAGATGAACATTTTTCTCACTTTACAAAAAATATGTTGTATCAGACAAAATTAGGCTGGAAAATAAATCTATAAATATGTTTAAATGAATAGGCTTGGTTGAGCCATGTTAAGTAAAGGCAGAGAGGCCTTAGAAATAACTCAACTGGACTGAAAGTTCCAGGTTGTGTAGAAGGAGTTGGAAAAAGGGAAGAATCTTTTAACTCATTTCTTGTTGTCTATTGTGTTTTCTTTGGGATGAGAAACTGATCTGCTAATGCAGGTAAATGTTTTGGCATGAGGATGTTGATAGTTGTATGGATATAGACACCACTGAGAATTTGATTGTGTTGGCACTCATAACACATTAAGGAGCAATGTGATAGAGTGCATACAAATATGGTGGGGCGTATCTGAAAATGTTGTATTGATTTAAATGTTATGATACATGCATTTTATTTTACATGACAGTTGATATAATTGTGAATGTGATGATGCATGATATATGTAGGAAATGATTGATTTGTTGGGAAATGACAGCTGCCAATGGTTGACAACCTCAGGAAGAGGAGAAATAAAAGAAGGCTATTGTTGAAAGATTCATGAAGGGACTTTGAGAGTTCCCATGCAGCACCACTGGTAAGGTAATATCAGGGAAGGTGCTAGAAGCTATAATTGGTATAAATGTTTTTCAAACCAATGTGGCATATTGTATGAAGGGATTGGGTAAGAATTCCCTTCTGAAATGTTTTATTATCTTAATGATGTGCATGAGGATTTTAATTGGTTGTTGTATGCCATTAGTACCCAAGTATGGTGTGATTCATGAACAAATGTGTCTTGAATGCATTGACCAATTGGAAATGATTGAGAGCAAAAGTGCTCATAAGCAACACATTGATTTAATGCATTGAGGACATGCATGTTTGCACGAGAGAGAAGGCAGTGAACTATTCATTATGGAAGAAGGATCTTCCAATATTTTACTAGAGTTGAAAAATGGTAAAGAAAGAATTGGGTGACCATGAGTATTGGCCCCCTGGTTACCAATGAAGAAAGAATGTTGGAATGCATTCATATGAAATTATGATTTCATAGAATATGTGCTAATTTGTGGTTATGATCATTCTGAAGCAGGAATAATTGTTTTGTTGTAATAATGAATGTGAATAGATAATCCATGTGGTGAGAGGTTGGTTGAGTTTCAACACACCATGACAAGAGTGTCTAACATGAAAATTAATAATATAAAATCAATGTAGGGGTGCATGGTGTGTGAATGTGGCCATGGACATTGACACATTGATTAAATTCATTTCATGATTGATTGCATTTGGAAAATTTTGGCATGTTAAGATGGAGCATGAGAAAGAAATAATATTTCCTTAAATAGATGAATGTGATGCAATTGTTAGAATACACAAATTAATAATTGTTTGTGATTCCATTGTAAATGTGCAATGAAAATATATGTGCATGAGCAACTAACAGTTTGTTGGTTGTGTGAAGATTGAAGTTGTGGGAAAGATGGTCTTGGATATGGTAGCAATGTAAGATCATAAGGGAGACCGATTCTTGTTGGTTATAAAAGAGCCCAATTATTATGAGAAGGAAGTCTCGTGCGTATGGAATCTGGTTCCCGTATTGAACACATATGAAAAATAGAAATATGCAATGGAGATCTGTGGTTAATAGATTTAAAAGAAAAAAATATTTAGAAATTGATGATAGTATCTCACGATTTTTTGTATGCATATGATACATGTGAGATGAAAAATCTGGTTGGGGAGGAAAAATCATGGTTGTCAAGTTGGAAAGCTTGGAAAATAGTTATTGTTATGACATGAGAACCCTGTGACAAGTCATGATCCACATAGAATGATATGTCATGGTGACACAGGTCGAGGGACACATCGACAAAGCAATCTTGAGGGACGCCTTAGTTGTAAGACTCAATGAAGTCTCTGAAAAATCTTCTTGTGCAAGAAAGCCTTGGCAAGGAAGGTAGATTACCCGAGGGACTGCATAGTAGAGAAGAGAAGGGGATGTTGATTTTTCAAGAGAGATGATATTGTGTGTGTGTGTGTGTGTGTGTATATATATATTATTCTTTAATATGCAAAGGATCACAACTCAAAGATAGATATCCAGAGAACAACGAGATATATCCTCAGGGAAACCCTCGAGGGGGAGAAAACCCTGCGAACTTTCCACAGTATAGATTCCTTTAACATGTACAATGTCATACAATGTTCTTTCATGATATCAAGACCAAAGAGGCACATACACGAACCAAGAATAGCCTCGTAGATAAGTGCGTACTACTCTCTTGTACCTATATTCAATGAGTGATCAAAACGACGCGATATAACTTCTATTTATACTCTAAAAGACCTAAAATACATGACTTATTAATAAACCCTTTCACAATTACACTTAGGAATAACCTATACAATTACACTTAGGAATAACTTCTGAAATTACATAAAATCTCAACAGGGGATGCCTAAGCATGAGCCTAGAGGGTGAGTGACTGCAAGGAAAGGGAGACTTCAATAGCTCATGTGTAAGACTCGATGGAGTCTTTAAAATTTTGCCATTAGTTGACTGGGATCATGCACACAATGAGTATGTCAAGGAAAATAGTGAGCCAAGTTAATGAGACAACCATATGGATGCAGATCCATAAACTGCACAGATAAGCATTATGTTGAATGTAAATTTTCCCCTTGAATTCTGGACAACGAAAAAAAAATTCTACATCAAAATTGTGAATAAAATGTTTAATGTTGAAATTGTTGTAGGCATGTGCTAATGCTAAGAGTTTGGTAAATGACTAGACTGTGAAGAAAATGAAGATGATGCTGAAGCAACTAATGGATAAAGGAAAGTCAGGTGTTACTGAGAAAGAACACCTTCGATGGTGTTCCTTTGAAGGGGGAGTGGATTGTAATAACCCCTTTCCTAAACCTCTAATTATATGTAAATCATGATTGTCGTGCCATGTCATGTGAACAATGTAAATATTTTATTGTTTTAATTAAGAATGCTTGCCTTAAAGTACTGGCCATGATACCACTAAAGGATTGAAAGGAGGTTCTTTTAAGCTAAAGGACCCTAAGCCTCCTTGCTAAAGAATTAATTTGGAAGTGTTCAGATTATTTCTCTTAGCCATGATTTTAAGGAAAATCAATTAATAAGGGAGAATTGGTGGTTGAGAAACCAACCACCTCAATGAATGGAAGCGTGGAGGGCTGCCTGAGGTGACAAAAAATTGTCAGCTAGAGGGAAATAAGAAATATCACCTCGGGTCCCCATGATTGACCCACAAGTTGCTTTCTGATAGAAGAAACAAAAGGACAGGTCGAGAACCTTCCCAAATCATGCGTGCAAGAAAAGCACACGAGGACAGATAGAAAGGGGAGAGAGGTCAAGGATCTGGTCGAGAGAGAGAACTCGAGGGAGCTAGGATTGGAGAAAAAAGGATGGAATGTGTAAAACACAGTAACAAAAAAGAGCTTGAGCCCTCAATTTTGGGTCTAAGAGTCCATATACCCAACCCGAGTTGATAAGGCTGCGAGCTTGATACTGAGAAGGTATCTGAAAAACTTCGTTGAGGCTTGAGCTAGGTGGGTCTGAGAACATCCTTACCATAGTGGTGTGAAAGGGAGTGTCCTTCAAAAGTTGATGAGAACCAGAGAGAGAGGGATTCAATGGTTGTATCATGGCTTGGCACGGGGGTGGCCTGTTGCCAAAGTGAAACATGCAAAGCCTATAGTTGGGTGGAAAGGAGAACACCCACAGTCAGTTGTCTAGTTAACTCTTTCACAGAATAGATAAGTAATTGTATGCTCTATGTGTGGAGTAAAATGAATGGTTGTTGCCTATAAACGCTCTTAAGTGTGCAAGTCTTCTTAATGGACTAAGTGTTTGTTCTATTGGTATTCCTCTGTGTTCTAGTGATTGTGTAATTGTATGGTACTACATATGTTTCATACATCTGAAATTCGTGAACCCTGTACCCTTTCATCCTCATTGACACAAAATGTTTGTGAGGAATAGAATCCTCAATTTAAGGTCATCTAGCATGCTTATTATCTGTTGTGAATGCATAAGAACTTGAGGAAGCTAATTTAAAAACCCAGCAGAATGTTGTAGCATGAGGCTGCGGGACTGCTAAGTCCAAAATATTAAGTTTTAAATTCATTTAACATTGAATGGAGTCGACGAGAATTAACAACTGTCGATCTCAGGGCAAGAGTCAATCTCAATTGTCCAAAGATGGGTTGGTTACCCATCTTAGTCCCTTGTAAATCCACGTGATAATGGTGGTTATTGGATCGGAGGATGGTTGAATACCAACCGTCGATCTGTTATGTAAATCTTAGGAGGGAGTTGGCACCAAGGCTACGAAAGTGACACTTGTCATCTTCTAAGTTGTAGAGGGAGTAACCATGGGCCTATTACATCAACCCGACATACCTCGACATTAGGCCCCCGGACCTTTTACGTTCTCCCAACTTACCAAAACTCGTTGGAGCTCGAGATCCGCTTCTATGAGATTCGTCGATCTGTTGATGGACACTCTAAATCTCCACCATGCAATCCTTAGAGACGCTACCACACTAGAGTGGCGAGAGGAGTCGTGATAGCCTTTGGATCATTGGCAGGTTGAACGCTAACGATAGATCATATTAGAGGCATGGGAACCGGGGAACAAGGTTCTAGCCCATGGTTCCATACCTCTAACTTTAACAAGCCCGAGGGAGAGAGAGAGTGACATCATAGTGACGTAGTGTGCCCGCTTGGCAGCCACGATGTCCTAGGGAGGGCACCTGTCCACATCTGGTTGCGAACGAATAGAGTGTGGGCCCTTATAGACTTAAGTCCTCTGTATTGACGCTTTTGAAATGTTAGATGTCAGATCTGAGGGAAGATGAATCCCCACCATTGATCTAAGTGGAGAAAATTCAATCAGACCCGAGACTGTGGGGAGTTTTAGTGTGCAGGAGACTGGTAAAGAGTTGCGGTCTCGATGTCCGCGGTTACTTGGCGACAACACATGTCATCCTTATATTTCACACGATGAACAAATATCCACCATAGATATTTGCATAAGCTTAGGATTCATAATACTAGGATTAATCTAATTAATCATTGAGATTACATTAATTAATCACCTCGTAATCCTTGGGACGTTAGGCATCAGAGGTTTCTTGTAATTTGGTGATTACCTTAATTAATCATGAGATTAACTTGTTTAATTATCTCGTAATCCCCGAATGGCGGACCTCGGGGAGTTTTAGTTTATAAGAGGTCGGTAAGGGGCCGAGGTCTCGACGTCCGCGATTACCTGGTGGCACCACATGTCATGACGTGAGTGATGCCACGTGTCACACATAATTGGTAATATTGGACAAGGATCCATGGAGGAAAGGAGTGCCACGTTTTGAGTGTTACGAGTGCCACGTGTTACATCGAGTCAAATGGTGCCTGAGTGCCTGAGTGAGAGCTAGTGAGTGCATGATTTTCACTATGTAAACACATGTAGGCCAAATGGAAAAGAACACAATAAAATAAATGAATGGAAACGAAAGTTGTGGGTGGTTTTCACTTACTAAATTGGGAGGGACAAAAATATGCTCTTAAGTAAACCTTTTTCACGTACTTCTCGTCTTCTTTATAATGCTCCCACTTAAATAACAAAGTGACCATTAACTTAACTACCTTGATCGCTTCTTTATTTAGGGGGTTTTGGTGGCCACACAAATAGCTTGGTCTACCGAAGACTTGACACAATGTTAGAGTGGGGCCATTGTATTCTCCTCTTTCACTTTTATTGCAAATATCTCACCCTTGAAGCTTTATAGACCATTGACTTGTTCCTTGCATAATGAGCTGCCCTCCACATTGTCTACCATGAAGTTCATTTTTTTTAGCCTCCATATAAGAGAAGATAATAAAACTATCAAATTCAACCCCCAATGTGTCCTAATTTTGATCATCATAGTCTGAAATTCTTCCCTTGCAATCAAATTTCTCATCTCAAGTACGGGTGAGACCCTTAAGTTTTTTCATGGCCTCAAATTTTCTAAGAAAATACAAGATTTCTTGTCCTAAAGTACATCATAGGCAATAATAAACTCTCAAATGGTTTCCATTCTTCTATACCAACCTCGCTTGATCTCTACAAGTCTACTATTAGAGGGAAGATTATTTTTTAGTTTGAGATGAGGGCTTAGAATTTCATTTTCTTAGTGAAGGTGTGAATATAGGATTCATAGAAGGAATCGTCCTTCATCAGTTCAATTTTCAATATATCCTCGAGGCGAAGGATTTATCTAGCAATGAGAGAAGTTTCATTTAAGATCCCCCCATAATCTAAAAACATAGTCATTCTTTCTTCAAGGTTACTTGGAATTTCCTTCCTTGCACCAGATAAAAGACCTTAATTGACCTTGAATTTTTTTGACTTACTGTTGTGGTCTTTACAAATTTCTTTAGGAATTTGAGTAGTGAGAGAATCAACAAAGAAAGGCTCAGTGTTCAATACCTCTCCAGCTCAACTACTTGATTTATCACTTCTTTCATTTCTCCTTCATGCTCATCAATTGCATATTCTAATAACTCACTGGTAGTTTGATGCATCTTCAAGGCACTAGAAGTCTTAATATCTCTAACATCAAAATGAAAGTCACTCTTATCAATTACTTTCTCACCCTTAAGCCTTATCCTGGACATTAATGATTTCTTTCTTTGCTTGTCATGGCTAGAACGGTGTATGGTGATTTAAACATCTTTGAAAACATGCATACCTTATGGTACACCTCCTTTCCTATAATCCCAATAGTGTTTGTTTGAGTAATAGCCATAGTGGCAAGCTCCATTACAGCATATTGGGCTTCATGATTTTCATTAAGGTCAACCAATTGCTTAGTGTTTTCCTCGGCTAACAATTCTTGTTCATTGTTGACGTATCTCTTTCTTTTAGGAGGGATGAGAACAACACGCTCCTTCTGCACATTACCCTCCTTATGATTTTTCTCATCACCACCATCACCACCATTACCAACCATATTACTTGTCTTCTTCTTACTTCCACCACTAAAGGTGACATAAGTAATGTTACGAGCATAAATTAAAGTATTTACATGAGAAATAGCTACAATCCCTCCCCTGGAATCAAAATTCACTTTTCCTCTTTAATGAGACAACTCATTGGTTTTCTCATACAATTCATGATCTTTCATAATATTTTCCTATTTCCTTGTCATATTAGTGTCATTATTCGAACTTATTATGGTTTGGGAAATTCCAGGGAGGTTTGAGTTCTTTACCCTACATATGGGGGTTGGTCCCCGAAACTCTGTGCCATCTTGAACCTTTCTCTCAACTGCAACATCCTCATTATCAACTCCTCCTTCCTCAAGATATACAAATTTAGGAAAACGTTTGGTGTCTCGAAAGGAGAACGAGTGAATTTTAGACATATGCTTAAGATCCTATCCTAGGGTTGCAAGTGCCTCCTTTAACTTAAAGGGTTCCAACAATCATGCTTGGTAATTCAAGTGCAAGAAATCCTCTCTAAAAACACCAAGGAACTAGAAAGGATATGAACTATTTCTTCTTTTTGGAATGGAGCAAATATCCCCATTTTGAGTAATTCATAACCAATTTTTCTAGAAAAAACCAATCACCAACCATCTTAGATAGGTGAAATTGTTTCCCTTCAAAGCCATACACTCTAATATAGGTGAACCCCTTTTCTTCAAAATATTGTCCTTTTCTAGTCAAAATAATTCTCACATCCAAAGTAAGGGAATTAGGTTCCCTTCCCAAAATAACTTGTTTTAACTTCCCAACAAAATAATCTTGGATTTCATAAAAACGGTGTTCAACTTCATGCTTCTATAACAAAATATACCCTAGGTACACTGGTTTGACATTTAAATCCACACCAACCTTAGGAGGCAAACCCTCACATTTAAAGCCATACTAAAAAACAAGGCAACGATCAAATAAGGGGATATGTAAAATTTCTTAGTTGTTTGGTAGTTAATTGAAGTGTGAAATCTCGTTTGAAATCATTCCTCCCTAATCAAAGATCTCTTTCATAACCAGGGTGTGATAAATGATGAAAATCACATACCTACACATGAATGAAATGGACCTCTATATTATTAAACATGTGAATAACCATGCCATTTCTCTATATGAGTTATCCAAATCTAGAATGCCCACCTAATATAATTTCCTTACCTTGAATTTCAATTACACCATCCATTTATTCAACATAGAGAACCCACCTTTTAACACATGGAATGTTCAAGAGTCAAGAGACTCTCCTAAAGTTTGCAATGTTTTAAAAATGGAGCACGTGCCAAATCTTTTTATGATTATCATTTTGCAAAAGTCTCTAATGATGAACTCTAGTTTTCAGTGCCATTACATCATCAAGCAACTCTAAAGGGTCGTTTTCAAAGGGTCGTTTATCATTTCATATCTTCATTTCCTTTTGCAAAGAGTGCGCTGCAGATTGGTAGAATTGTTGCGAATTGGCGCTCCAGACAGTGCCACTGCAAATTCTCTTAATATGTCGATGGTGGAAGCTTAAAGGGTTGATAGGTTTGGTTCTATGCAACAGGGAGTGGGCTTCGATGTCATATATTTGTTTGATGTTTATTCCTATTACCTCAAATCCTATTGTCAAAACCCTACTCGCTGCAAACCCTAGTTGCTGCAAACTCTAAATTCACTGCAAACTGAGAAATTGCATTGCAAACCATATGTTTTACACAGTCGCTCGAAAATTTGTCTATTGGAGATTTCTTTCAGTTTTAGGTTGTTATCTTTACCTCCATTTCTTAGTTTTAGACTCTTTTAGCTTCTGCACTATTGCTTTAATCATACTATCCCCTTGCTAGCAAAACCCTAACTATTGCTAATCAAGTAGTAAACCTTCATTTACTAGTTTCCATCACTTACTCTGGTAGAAATTGTTATCAGAGGGGGGTTTTTGATTTAGTTGTCATGAATACTCACCAAAGGAAGAAGTGCAACAATTAAAGAAGCAGATGGAGCACCATTTTTTTTGTAGCAGTATATCAGTTTTGTCATGGTTCCTCATATATGTTGGTTCACAACTCTAAAGAACATTTTTGTCTTATGTTGTTCATGATTTTTCTCACTTATTGTTTTTGTGAGTCATCTTGCATGGTTCAGAGGTTATACAAGGCATCAACAGAGGTTTGAAAGCTTGTCTCCATGGTTTTGACATCATTTTTAGTGATCAGAAAGAAAAATGACATCTACAGGAAATTCGTAGCGCATTCTGCTGAAGGCGCTGCTAACTACTAAAATTAAAACAATTTGTAGCAAATTAGTAAGTAGAAAAGTCGTATTTTCATCATATCTTGAAATATAAAAACTGGGTTTTTCTGATTTTTTTTTTTGAGGAGAAACATAATGTCTTTGACTTGCTGGCCAAAAATTAGCCCAACCTAGTTTGGCGTTTGGGAGAAAAGTTGAAAACATCACCTACAGGAACGTTTGCAGCAAATCCTATAGATGCACTACAAACTCTAACAGTATGATAAATCTGAATTGTAGGAGGGATGCCACCTATCCGAGGAGGTTAGAATGGTTCCCTAGGAGGCAATTAGACATCAAGGAACACTTGTACCTGACATCCAACTTCAATAAATCTCCATGCAATGAGTTGGTTGCAGTTGCATTTAATATTGCCAACAACTTCCTGAAAACTAACAGTTTGTTAGATTTTTGTCTGTCTGTCTATTGCCACATATCTCCAAGGCACAAAATCCAATGCATGGAGCAAGATGCGACCTCCTAGAGATATTTTTGATGTTTTTGGATATTTTATGATTGATGTAACTCTGAGAGAAGGAGGAGAGTGGCTATTCTGAGACTCACATCTTTATTATTAGCTGTAAATTTTTTCAGACTGTATGTACTCAGACTTAAGAATCTTGAGCAGTTAATGATAAGTTTCTTCTCTTTACCATATTTTGTGTTTCATCTTTGCTTTGATGCTTGCTATTGACGGAGGATTCATCTTGGTACTTGTTCCTGATGTAGTGAAAGATTTACCGTGTTTTACTGGTGCACGTGTTGTTGAAGTAATTTATCTTGTTGACTAGGAAGTTCCTACTTGATGAGATTTCTACTATATGTGTTTCAGAATTACCTGATGTAACATGATGCATGTATTCTATTTTTTCTGCTAAGTCTTCCATCTTTCCATTTATATCTTAAACATTGATTTGAGACTATTCAAGCCTTGCTTGATGATATGTATTTTATGGAAGTTTTGTGTTGATGTTTAAAGTGAGTTCCTCACCCACTCACTACATTTTGAAATAAACTCTTATCTTTACAAACCTACAAGTTTTTCTGATGGGTATTAGGCTCACACCTATAACAGTCTATGTGAGACTTCTAGTACCAACACCACCATTGCAAGCATTTAAAAATGCACCAACATTAGACACTTTGGATATCTTCATAGGATTTGGGAGCTTCAACCTTCTTCTAAACATAACAGGGGTGAGTGGTATCTTGGATTTTCCTGCCCTATCCAACTTAATCATTCTATGCTTGGTGTCAAGCTTTTCCACGCACAACTCAATTACTTCATGTTGGTCGCAAACTTTCAATGTTCAACTTGTGGTCACTAGTGTGGAGGTCTAAATAATGTTCCTAATTCTCTCATCCTTTGGCTTCTCTTAATACCACTTGTACACAACATACCAATGTAATGACTTACCACTTTGAGCCATTGAATTTGCAATACCACCAACAAATGATGCTACCTTCTTCATGGGTGGCATTTAAAAAAAACCGTTTCAACTACATGATTCTTTGTCCTTTTGCACATATTTTCAAAGTTTATGTCAAAAGGAAAAATAACAAATGCATGATTAGAGAAACGAGAAAGTTGAAGGATATAAGTCCAACTTTATTTCTTCCAAGCTAATCATATAATCTTCAACGACTAGAATGACATGTATCAAATAGTAGCAATGAGCATTTAATGTCTTCAAGACTGATCCAATAGGCAACAAAAATCCCTTAGAGCCATGGAAATACATGCCTCAACATTCCAAGTCATATAGTACATGGTTATGTGGAGCGTGAAGAAAAATCCATAGAAGTAGGTCATGGGAAATGGCTAACCTAAGATGTGCAACATGAGGGGAAAGGTTGTGAGTGTCGTGACATGTGACACAAATTCTAATATGGTGTTAGAATGATCCCTCTGCATACCATGCATTGCATGGATGTGGTGTTGTACTATGCAGAGGAAAGAAAAAAACTATCTAAACTTTGCTATAAGGTAATATGGCACGCAAAACACCGACAACACCACTTTCCCAACACTTAGTCTAAAACAACATTTTCTTTGAAAAAATAGGCATGAAGAATACTTAGGCAACATCATGGATTCAAAGCAATTGAGGAAGCCCATTTAGAGAAAAAAAAAGAAAACTCTATAGGTAAGGAAAATAATAAAACTTGGAAGAAATAATTATTCATATAAAATCATTCACAACTAATAAAAACACTTTTTGAAAGGGTGAGGCATTCCCCTAAAGTATTACAATTATTATTATATTATTGTTATCATCAGTAAGATAAATTGATTATTTATATTTTTCTCTTTTCTAGAGTGGGTCTAATGGTTAAAAACATGTATTACCTCTTAAGAGGTCACAAGTTCAAATCTAGAAAAGGGTAAGGTATGGTTAAAAACATGTATTACATATTAAGAAGTAACAAGTTCAAATCTATAGGAGAGTAAAATATGTATATTTTAGTATACTTTAGCCCAGGTTCCCTTCTCCCCAAACCAAAAAAAAAAAAACAAAAACCAAATAATAAAACAAATACCCTAATTTTAAAAATCGCCCTAATTTTTATTTGGAAACATAAAAAGTAAAAGAGGTTCCTTATTGTGGGAGTGCTATATGTTGATTTTTTCTCTTTAATCGTGGCAAATGTTACGTCTAGTAGAGCCCAGCGTCTATTTTAATTAGCCTAAATCAATTGACATATTTTCGGAATCCATTATAATTTATTGAGCTTCGAATCAAACAGTCACAACCGAATGTGTCGATGAGACGTTAGCAGGTTTAAGTCCTTCATTTACACATATGAAGAGCTCAAGGCTTCTGGTAGGCAGCATTGCTTTGATAAATGAAATTTCTTTTTCTCGGGTAGTTGGCAGAGAGATGACGATACAGCACTATAAATTGCGTTCCATTTTTCTGTTTTTAGTTTTTCACATGCTAAACGGTTGCTGGTACTGCATTGACCAATTTTGATTTCTATAGCCGTCGTTTGCGGTGAAGATTTTGGTCTTTTGTAAACGTGGGCTGTTATAAATCTTTTTGTAACGGGTTATGGGTCGGGGATTGTGCAGGATTGATCTTATTTAACTGAAGAAAGCATGGGGCAGACTCTACGTAGAGCAACTGGGTGGCTCAGAAGTCCGAATCCCACGACACAAACAAAATCATCTTCTGTAAAAGATCACAAGCCCGAGCTATTCAGCAGACCTCCATCAGAATCCAAGCCCCGAGAGTCCATACCAGTGATTAATCCGAATTGGGATCCCAGTAAGTCAGATAGTATTTTCCGTATGCATTTCTTTAGTATCCAAGCTCTCATTGAAGACCTAAATATCTTCTATATCTGAAGCCATCATTGAAGACCTAAATATTTGCGAATATCCTTAATACAGGGCAGACTAAGGATGAGAGAGAAGAGATTTTAAACTCGTAAAACCTACGCTAATGTGCTGGGATTTTAAAATATATTGATTAACGGTTTTATAATTTCTAAGTTTATAGATGTCAACGGATAGATTCAATAATGCAATATCTTGGGTATGTTCACTGATAATATGGACTTTGTTATAGCCGAGCTGCTATTGAATATTTTGCAATTTTATGCCATTGTGTGTTTAGAACGCATTGTATGTTGGGGTCAAAGCTCTAATTGGCTCATTTATATCCCAAAAGAGGAAAACTACAATCTATTCCCAAGAATATCATATCTTTTATTGCGCTGATAGAAACTACCTGCATTGGGTTGTGAAAGTGCATTGAATATAGACCGTGCATTATTGGGTGCCTTGAATGTGAACACTCCACAAACCCATCTAAACCTCCGTCTGATAGGCACTGGTATGCACCTAGAGGATGCATTTTCTAGAGTTCACAGAAATGGTGGCTGAGGTATAAAAAATTGGAGCTTGAGATATACAACCTTTAGCTTTGCAAGAGGTGCATATTAAACCCAGGTTTATATGGGTCAGTGCTAGTTATAGAGTTATCATTGAGGCCCAACTAATTTGGAAGCCTGGTTCTTTGAGCTGCATTAGTGAAATTGATTTTTTTGCTTTTCCTTGGTTAATATAGTTTTCACGTCTACAAGGTATGCCGAAGGACTTTTTTTGAGAACTTGCACATTCATGGAAACTTAGGGGTTGTCTTGTAGTGGGCTTGTTCAACTAAAAGAAATTTTAAGGTAGTATATGGAAAATTTTGGACATTGAAATAGTTTCCCCTCTGAGTCCCCCTAGATTAGCTCTAAGTCTAACATTAGACTGATAGACTGTTGAAGGTGTTCTTCAGAAGGAGGTCAAGTCATCAGGGTTACAGGTAAATGGAGGTCGTTATAGGTTCGAAAAACTATTGTTCCTTAGTATCTTTGGCATTTGCAGTTTTTTTTTTCATGTGGTTCACGACACTGGATATCGGTGCTCGCTACATCCACGTATAAACCCCCCCGAGATCCGCGAGAGAACATGGGGAGGCCGAGCATTTTTGGTTATAGACCCATTAAGGGCACAAACATGTCACTCACAAGGAATTGAACCTGGGTGGGGAGGGTAACAATCATTCCTCCCAACCACCCAAACTACATCCAATGGACTTTGGCATTTGTAGTTATGAATAGTGGGGACTTGGGAGCAATCAAAATTCTGCTAGAGAGGTGAAAACCATTGTTGAATTTTCTCTATGCTAGGCTCAAGCATGAGGTTTATTTCATTTAGCATGTACTTGAACCATAAACAAATGCAACAATAACCAAGATTACAAGAAGAATAACCATGCACAAGAACACAAGAAATATCCTGGGAAAACCCTTCTCGACAAGGGAGAAAAACCCAACAATCCTTTGCTATATTCTCAAGAGAAGATCCTCCAACCATAAAACCCTAATGCACACAAGAGGGTGCTCTACTACCTTTAAACTTGCGCCCAAGAGAGGTGTGCACTTCAGCCTTGTTATCCCCCAGTTTAGGGATAACTAAGGAGATTATGTCTCGAGGCCCACAAGTCCTAGACATGGAGTACCGAGAGCCAGATCGACTTGAGCATGGCCCGGGAGGGCCCATCTTTTCATTCTTCAGCGCCTCCACTTTGTCTGCAACAACAACATCCGTCACCTCGGCCTAGTCCTTTAGCAGAAATGGATCTTGCTCCATGAGGTAATGAGTCCAGGTATCATGGTATGTGTCACTCTGATCTTCAAAACCTTTGAATATGTGCATTCAATTCTTTTTTGCTTCTGACGAGTGCTTGGATCTTATACCTCTCCATTTGACCATATCTGGGGGGAATGACAGGATGCCCTAGTAAGCTAGTACCCATAGGGTTTGAGTTGCCATTGGGGATTCATGAGAAGCCATCGTCCGCTTCCACCATACTCACCACTTTCCATCCTTCTCCTGCTCATCCATCCCATTTCACTGGTTCGGGCATTGGGTTGGCCAAATATTTAAGGGTTGTACCTTGCCTTGTGGGAAGAAGGGGCTAAAGGCCCAAAGGGTAAAAGTAGCTGGCAAAAGATAGAAGCCAAAGAATGAAACCTTGAGATGCTTCGCCCAGGGATCCTCGATAAAGCAGTAAAAAGCTTCTCAGCAAGAAACAGAGGGACCCATAAAAAATAATAAAACAAGACCTAGTAAGAGGATAGGGGGTCTCATCACAAGCCAGCTTATTAGGCCCATGGGCATATAGCGGTATGACACTACCAGTAGCTGGTCACCACACCAGGGTAGTGGCTCTTGGTGGCATAGGCAAGCGAAAGGGGGTCTCATCACGAGCCAACCTTCTCGTTTTCGTGAAATGCTTGTGGGTAACATTGCCACCACTGGTCACCACACCAGGGCAGTGTCCCCTAACTAGCTTCTTGAAGAGAAAAACAATAAAAATAAAGACAAAAGGCATGAATGGGCTTGGAAACATTTACTTCCATGATAGGTGCAACTCACCCTCTATAGAGGCACCCACAGGTAAGCCATACATTTCCCTGCTATTACTACACCCCTTGCCCAAACATTCCTTAACCACCTCATCCACTCACATCGCTTAGATTTGATTTCTCCCGGAAACATTCCACATCCAATGAGCATTAGCCCAATAGGACATCCTAGCGTTTCCTCCAAACTTGGCTTGTAGATTAGTATAATGTCTTTGAGCACTTGTCTGGGTAAAAGGGGTTTTATGCACATCGTTTAATAAAATTGATGACTAGATGTGATTGACATTGCTATGATCCCTGTGACTTATGAGCCCATGGAGGGCGTATCTATTGATGTTTCAAGACCATACCCGATGGACAGGTGCCCTTATGGACAGGTACACATGGGGGGATGATTAGTTCGGATCTCCATAGGGCTAAAAGCCCACCAAATGGATGTTGAGACCCCAACAGGGGGCAGAGACAGATCAGAGGATTGCACCGGAGAAAGGGAGGACGTTCCACCAGAGGCAGCTTGGCAGACCCATACCTAGGGGGGTTGTGCCCTTTCCACCAGGATGTAGGCCTTGGAAGGCCCATGACGTCACCTAGGACACCCATGACGTCATCCAGTGCTTATGGAGGTTTTGGGAGGCAGTTGTGTGCCAAGTGGCACGTGTGGCAGGTTCCTGAGGCCCAAGAAGGCCTAACGTTTTTCTCCAGGAGGCCAACGTTGCCCTAAAAGGGCCTAACGTCACCCTAAAAGGGCATGACGCCATCATTTATGCTTGATTTAGGGTTTTAATTATGACATTTAATGTAAAACAATATTTTGATGTAAATTTGGCCATGTCGGCCTTATTTGACCTAAAGTAAAATTAAAGGTCATTTGTATGGTATAAGTAGAGAGCTAAAACTATCTTTTTATCATCATCTTTCACTCACACTTGTGTGAGGTCTGAAATTAGCGGCCCTCATTAGGGTTTTGGGCTGAAATTCTAGTGCGCACTTGTTGAAGGAAGACTAGTTTTGGTGAAATTGACATTTTTCTTGGAGGAAAGTCTACAACTAGGGTTTGCTTTGATGATACTTGGTGAATGTGAGTAGAATTCTGCAATTCTTCTCTTACTTGAATGGTTATGGTGTTTTACTTTACATTTTGTTAATTTATGAAATTGCTAGCTCAAACCCTAGGGATCAAGCACATGTTATTGTCCTTGTTCTAACTGCTATCTACCTACTAGATTGTGCCAAGGAGTCGTTTTCTTTTGAAGCCATTGCTAGGGCCTTGCCATTGCAACACCCTAGTATTTGTCCTTCATCCTAGCCGATTTTATCTTATCATTGAGTTAAAGAAGGAGGAAAACCTACTAAGGCCTAGGGTTACCTACACCTTAGTAGCTGTTTTCCCCTAGGGTTTGGTGGTTGAAGCCTTGGCTTACCAACACTTCATCCATCAAATTCCTCTTGTCTTTGGCTCTATTACTATCATCTTTCTCCTTCAATACTTGCAGCCACYTTTTCTGACTCCATTTKCCCTATGAAAGCACTAGTCTAAKACCTCTTGCTTGAGTGTTTTGATCACAACCTTCAAACATCCAAATCTTTGAACAACCTACTAACCCCTTCTAACCCTAGATTAGATTGATCCATTAACCTKCTTGYTGCTGTTACTAAAGTAAGMTACAACCATTTAATGCAGCATTAAAAGCTYATAAARCAATTGTAAAKGCTGAATTATAGTTTRTCTTATATGCTTCTRCCAAATGCTAATGATAYGACTTSAATGGTAAATGGTTTTTAGTCATTTTGAAGCTAGTTTTAAGACATTTTATGTGAAGTATTGCTCTATAATCATTGCTGTTATAAGATTTCTGTTTACTTCATCATATTCAACAAATTGTTTCATTTAAGAAAGTCAATGGTTTTATGAARTGSTAACCAGCAAGTACTGTTGCAAATCTATAGTTTYCCTGTTGCTTTGTTTCGGGCAGGTACACTTCTGGTTTATCATTTCTTTATTGGTTGTTTAACCAGACTTTCTGATCGGTGGTGACTTGTGAGAGGGAACCTTTACTTGGCCTTTATCCTTTGCCTTCTCAAAACCCAAGGTCACCGGGGACGTCTCCCCTGGGCCTACCACCCTAAATAGAAAGAGACATCCTATTGAGGTGACAATGATAGGATAGTCTCCCGTTACGTCAATTTGTCTTCATTTTCCTTTTCCCTTCTATCAAAGTACAAATTGCGCGATAACATTTTGGCGTCGTTGCCGGGGAACACTGAGTCAATTCTCCTCAAATACGACACTTTTTCGGTAAGCCTTTCCTCAGGAATCTTTATCTTACAAGCTTATCTGGTGACTCTACTAAGGGTGATTCGCTTATCTCTCTGATAATTTCAAGAAGATTATCTGGCGACTCCACAATCCATAAGGAGGTACAATAATCCTCCTCAATCCTTTAGAAGAAAGCCTCCCCGAAACTCTCCTGTAGTAAAATCACTCTTCGGAGGAAGTCTTCCTTTAAACACGATGTCTAGTGCGAGAACTCAGACCAACATCCCAACCCAAGCCAATAACCAAAAACAATGGTCATCCAATCTTTGCAAACCGCTGGACATGACAGCTATACCAGGCTACCCTAGGCAAATGCCCCCCAAGTATGAGAAGTGGTTGCCTAAGTTCACTGGTACTGATGCAATTAGTGCCAAGGAGCATATGAGCAACTTTTGGGCATTTTTTCAGCTTCACCCCATTAGTGATGATGCTGAAGACTTGGTCATGAAATTGTTCTCTGCCACCCTCCTTGATGCTTCAAGACGTTGGTACAGTAGTCTTCCTGATGGTAGTATTAAGACCATGGATAAATTAGAAGAGGCCTTTCTCAAACGTTGGAGTAGAAAGGAAGATCCCAACATGCTGCTGACCAGGCTGAATACCCTTTGGAAACAAGAGAATGAGACCATTAGAGAATTCCACACTAGGTTTGAAACCCTGTTGCAGAAGATCCCTGTGAGTCATCACTCAACTAATAATTTCCTTGTTTACATTTACACCAAAGCTTTTACTGGTCAACTAGGGTATCTCCTCAGGGATAAAAACCCCCAAACAATCCAAGAAGCCCAAGAATTAACCACAAAGATTGAGGACAACTCTACTCATCCAAAATCGAGCCTTTCTCAGCCCCAAGGGTTAAAATGGACACTAAACCCAAGATAGTCCACAACGCTGAGCCTTCCTCAGACATTTGTGCCAGCTTGGCAAAATTGTAGATGACTATGGATGGCATGATGAAGAACCAAGAACAAATGATGAATAGGATTGTCAACCTAGAAAGAGCCCAGCATCAAGCACCAAGGGTCCCATATAAAGGTCAATTCCAAAAGGGGAACCAAGTTTATAGACCAAAGAATGATCAAGAGGTTCCTAATACTTTAGCTCCTACAAACGTCGTGGATGAAAATCCTTGGTGTTTGTAGTGTAGTGAAGCACACTGGGAGCATGAATGTCCCTACAACAATGGAGGCCATGACCAAGTAAACATAGTGGACCATATTATAGAGGGCTCCCAAATTTGCCTCAATATCTCCCTTGAGGAACATCAAAAGGGCATAAAAGAAGCAGCCGGGAAGGCTAGGATGGAAGTGATAAACAACTTAGACCAGGAATCGAGAGAGAAGCTGAAGAAACAAGAATTTCAGGTGTATAGACGAAAGAAGCTAAACCAACCTCTCTCTACCAATCCTGCAATAGCCCAAACAAAGCCTCCACCTTTGGACATTCTCCTTCCTAGAAACCCTTCCAAAACTGAAAGAGTGGACTTAAACTTTGACTTCGAAGGGGCGCTATCCAAGATGCACGTGACTATCCCCTTAATGGAAGTCATCAAGGTACCATATGTTAAGGAAAGATTTGATAATTTCTTCAAAGGATCAGATGGACCAATGGACCCCCCTATCATGTTACAAGCTGATCACTTTAGTGTCCAGTATGATGAACACCCACCTTTCTTCATGACCTTACTAATGAATAATAAGAGCCTCAACAATTGCATGTTGGATTCAGGGGCTGGTGCCAACATGATGTCTCTCAAGGTCATGCAACGATTGGGCCTAAAAGTCACACGACCTTACAAAAATGTGTGTGGCTTTGAGTCTAGAGCCATACCCACACACGAGGTAATTGAAAATGTGGGAGTATGCCTTGAAAATTACCTCGAGAGAGTAATCCACATCGACATAGTGGTGGTAGACGTCCCATATGTGTGGGGGATGTTATTGTCTAGGAAATTTACTTCAATGCTGGAAGGCACTCTTGAGATGGACCTCACCTACCTCAATATACCTTTGAACAATGGAACAATAGGTCGTCTCCCAAATGTGCCAATGACCATAACCCATGTGCAAGAAATTAGTGACCCCATCAAAGATGACAAAGCACATGAACAAATCATGGAAAGTCTTCCTGAATTTTCTCTTGATGATATGCCCTTTGCAACGGAGGAAGACTTTGATCAAATACAATGGCCCAAGAGAGAAGATTACTAGCAACTACTAGACAGGTATACAGACAAGGAAGTCGGGACTGTAAAGTTACTAAAGAAGGGAGAAAGCGATATATTGATTCGGCCATCCCAGCAAGAAGTCTTCACAGCAGAATCCCACCCTCCTCCCTCTTCAAGGAAACAACCAAATTCAAAATTAGGGAATACATGGAGGGAGACATAGTATGGATGTGGGATGCCAAGAAAGGGGAGCCTACTAATGTCAAAGGAAGTACTCAATTTTGGCTTGGACCTTTCAAAGTTGGAATAAAGTCAGTTGATGATTCTTACTACTTATCTACATTGGAAGGAGGAAGGCGTCCATTACTAGTTAGCGGGCACCTCCTCAAACCCCACCAAGGTGGGGGGACTTGACTTCCGGTAAGTGCAGGTAAGTAGGCATTTGCATTCATTGTATATACCATTTGCATTTCATACTAGAGTAGTTTGTTTTCACATTTGTATATATGCCTGCTTTCGTTTTTATGATATATGAGCTTGGGGTGATATCACCACCCCAAATGATTGCTGACAATCTTATGTTGAGATCAAGCAGGTCACAGGTTATGCCAAGAAATACTGAGGTTCTCATGCGTTCTACGGTGAGCACATGTCGCCAAGTTGGAGTCAGATGTTATCCCCTAGTTTAGGGATAACTAAGGAGATTATGTCTCGAGGCCCACAGGTCCTAGACATGGAGTATCGAGAGCCAGATTGACTTGAGCATGGCCCTGGAGGGCCCATCTTTTCATTCTTCAGCACCTCCACTTTGTCAGCAACAACAACATCTGTCACCTCGGCCTGGTCCTGTAGCAGAAATGGATCTTGCTCCATGAGGTAATGAGTCCAGGTATCATGGTATGTGTCACTCTGATCTTCAAAACCTTTGAATATGTGCATTCAATTCTTTTTTGCTTCTAACGGGTGCTTGGATCTTATACCTCTCCACTTGACCATATCTGGGGGGAATGACAGGATGCCCTAGGAAGCTGGTACCCATAGGATTTGAGTTGCCATTGGGGATTCATGAGAAGCCATCGTCCGCTCCCACCATACTTACCACTTTCCATCCTTCTCCCGCTCATCCATCCCATTTCACTGGTTCGAGCATTGGGTTGGCCAAATATTTAAGGGTTGTACCTTGCCTTGTGGTAAGAAGGGGCTAAAGGCCCAGAGGGTAAAAGTAGCTGGCAAAAGATAGAAGTGCTAAAGGCCCAGAGGGTAAAAGTAGCTGGCAAAAGATAGAAGCGCTAAAGGCCCAGAGGGTAAAAGTAGCTGGCAAAAGATAGAAGCCAAAGAATGAAACCTTGAGATGCTTCGCCCATGGATCCCCGAGAAAGCAGTAAAAAGCTTCTCAGCAAGAAACAGAGGGACCCATAAAAAATAATAAAAGAAGACATAGTTAGAGGATAAGGGGTCTCATCACGAGCCAACTTATTAGGTCCATGGGCATATAGCGGTATGACACTACCAGTAGTTGGTCACCATGCCAGGGTAGTGGCTCTTGGTGGCATAGCCAAGAGAAAGGGGGT
>ML822074.1:11205-21481 GCA_009831015.1 Picea engelmannii | reverse complement strand
AGGGCGCGCTAGGGCAAGGAGGGGTAAGGTTAGGTTGTAAAGAAAGTCACATGTTTAAATTAAAAATTTAATCATGTGACAAAATTCATAACCCAAAAATAAAACAAAAGCCCACAACAAGGGTAACAAAGCCCATAACCAAAAACCAAAAGCCCACAACAAGGGTAACAAAGCCCATAACCAAATAACCAAAAGCCCATAACAAGGGTGAGGGGGTTTACAAGGTGGCATTACTCATTCCTTCAAATCATATGGTGAACCTATTACTTTATCATCACTGCATATGGGATTTTCTCCCTCTTGTGGTTATGTCCTTCTTCAAGGAAGGTCATGTACCATCAAGTTTTACACCAAGGTCAGAGACCAAGGATCAACCCATGCCCCAGGCATGAGAACCCTGGACTCAGTCCAGGGGCCCTAGATATATCTAGGGTCTTTATTATCTTGGTCCCAGACCAAGAACCCAATGCCCCAGGCATGGGTACCCTGGATCCAATCCAGGGGCCCTAGACATATCTAGGGACTTCAAATGCTTGGTCCCAGACCAAGACTTCCATGCCCCAGGCATGGTTACCCTGGATCCAGTCCAGGGGCCCTAGACATATCTAGGGTCTTCAATCTCTTGGTCCCAGACCAAGAACCCAATGCCCCAGGCATGGGTACCGTGGATCCAGTCCAGGGGCCCTAGAGATATCTAGGGACTTCAAATGCTTGGTCCTAGACCAAGACTCCCATGCCCCAGGCATGGTTACCCTGGATCCAGTCCAAGGGCCCTAGACATATCTAAGGTCTTCAAATGCTTGGTTCCAGACCAAGACTCCCATGCCCCAGGCATGGTTACCCTGGACCTAGTCCAGGGGCCCTAGACATTTGTCTAGGGTCTTTATCAAGTTGGTCCCAGACCTCATACCCTAGGAGTGTACTGGGGGCCCTAGATCTTGTCTAGCGTCTTAGCCATCCTCCAGGAGAATGGCTCTCGCTGCTGCATGTAAATTTAACAGTATGATAATACTACCACAAATTTATCCAAGCAAAATATTTTGCTTGGAGTTCCTACTCTAGATCTATAAGCTAAACATACACAAGAAATAAAACTAGAACAAGATCACCTCATATATAGCAAGATGGCACCAAGAAGACTCTCAACACCATGGATCCTCCAAAGATTTCCTTTATTCAATAGCAAGCTTGAGCAAATACTTGCCACAAGCTTGAGAGAAGAGCAAGAACAAAAGAGAGAAAGAGAGAAGAGTGGGAAATGAGAGATTTTGGCATAGTAACAATACTGAGAGTAGATGTGTAAAATGAGGGAGGGAGGCTTTCTTTTATACTTGGGAGCCAAGAGTGACCCCTCTTGGATGCTCTCAAAGTGTCATTCAATCAAGAGTCATTGAGCATCTCAAGGAGGGCGCACTTTTAGGGTTTTGGTAGTGTTAGGGTTTTGGTAAATGAGTGAGGGGGTGAGGTGGCACATTTTTGACGAAGTCCAACAACAAAGTAGACTTAGGAGGGTGAACTTAGGGAGAAAGAGGGTTTTTTACTTTAATTTTTGACTTTACTCGACTTTCTCCTCAAGGGGGGTGTAACTTGCTTAGGGATATGAGGGGAATGAAGTGGTGGCTAGATGAGGGGGGTGTTTAAGTTAGGAAAAGTGTTTCTCTAACTTAGGAAAGGGGTTTAGGATTATCTCCCACTCTTTCTCTAACCTTTTTGCTTCATTATTACAAAAAAATGACATTTTGACTTTGTCAATTAAGCAATTAAATTGCTGATTCAAGACTGACTTGGACTCCTCATGGAAAATGACCTAGAAAAACTTGTCCAATTGAGATTAAACTTGGTCCAAGGGTGTAGGGGGTCTCATTCCATTTCTTTTGAGTACCCACACCCCTATCAAAAATCCCAAACACCAAATGTTTACATTTTTACATCAAAAATAATTAAAATTACCATTAATTGGGTAATTAAAAAAAAAAAAAAACTACTTAGACTCGGCGAAATTCCGCAAGACTCTAGGAGATGTCTAGCATGGTCATTTACAATATTCCTAGACCCTAGTCACCCAATAGGCTCGATCATAGGACGCCTTTCACCAGTTTGGAGGATTATTGTGGGAGTAAAAAACTCAAGGGTAATTAAAAAGGTTGGTTAGGCCAAATTAATTACCTGAGGAAAAAAAAAACTCGATGAAAGGATTTCCCTAATGATAAAGTCCTAGGTAACTAACCTACAATATGATCCATGCAGACTCATTACATTATTATCCTACGCAGGGGAGCGAAAATTCCAATTACAAAAAGACGTGTCGAGGCCAAAAATGCCTTGTAGAACCAGTAAGTCTTCAACTTTGTTGCACCATCAGGTACATAGCTTCATGGCACATGGAGTTGACTCCCTAGTTGAAATAGGTGGTCAACAAGGCCAGAGGGTAAAGGTAGCTGGCAAGAGTTAAAAGCCAAAGATGAAACCTTTGATATGCTTCGCCCAGGGATTCCCGAGAAAGCAGTAAAAAGATTCTCAGTAAGAAAAGGGAACCTATAAGATAAATAAACAATCAAGGTATTAGTTGGTGGATAGGAGGTCTCATCACGAGCCAACCTATTATGACCATGGGCATGTAGCGGTATGACACTACCATCTATCTAGTCACCAAACCAGGGTAGTGGCTCTTGGTGGCGTAGCCAAGAGAAAGGGGGTCTCATCACGAGCCAACCTTCTCATCTCCGTGAAATATTTGTGGATAACGCTGTCACCTCTAGTCACCAAGCCAGGACAATGTCCCTCAACTTTTCCCTTGAAGCATAAAAACAAAATATCAGAAGCTATGAAGCTAATAATAAAAGACAATGAATGGGCTAGGAAACAATGGCATTTATGACAAGGTGCAACTCGCCCTCTACAAAGGCACCCACAGGTAAAATTTACATTTCCCTGTTAGCACTGCACCCCATGACCAAAGACTTACCCCACGCCACCTCATACACTTACATGACATGGATTGGTTCTCACCTAGGAAACACCCCAAACTTAAGGAGGATTAGCCCAATAGGACACCTTGAGACCTTCTCCAAACCTGACTTGTTAAATTACATGATGTCTTTGAGCATTTGTTTGGGTAAAGTGGGGTTTGATGCACATGTTTGGGTAATTTAATTATTGGATGTGATTTACATGTTATGATCCCTGTGACTTATGAACCCCTGGAGGGCGTACTTCTTGTTGCTGCAGGACCTTGCCCGGTGAACATGTACACATGGAGGAATGATTAGCTCGGACGTTCATGGGCCCCACAGATGGATGTTGTAACCCCAGTCAGGGGCAAGAAGACATAAGAGATTTGCACCAGGAAGAAAGAAGGACGTTGCCCTTGGAGACATGCTGGCAGACCTAGACCCAGGGGGATCTTGCTCTTCCACATGGACGTTGATCTTTGAGAGCCCATGACGTCACCATCATGACCCTGGACGTCATCCAGAGCTAGGGTTTGCATTTTGAGGGAAATTGTGAGCTGGTTGGCACGTGTGAGCATCATCTAGGGCCTTTGGAGGCCAAACGTTCTGCATCTGGAGCCCAACATTCCACCTTAGGGGCTCAACATCATCCTAGAAGGGCATGACGTCACCCTAGAAGGGCATGACGTCACCCTTGGAGATGATTTTAGATGTTAATTAATTTTATTTATGTAAAAATTGGATTTTGATGTAAATTGGCCAGGTCAACCCTTTATTTGACCTAAATTTAATTGAAGGTCAAAGTTTTGTATAAATAGAGATAAAGTACTCTCATTTCTTTTATCATAACTCCTCACGCAAGAGAGAAGTTTGAAATTTGCGCCCTACTTGTGAGTTATTGGCTGAAATAGGGAGGCACACTTGTCTTGGAGGCTAAAATTTGCAACTTGGATCATTTCTTGGTGAAGTTGCTTGACAATCTAGGGTTTTATTGCTTGACAATCTAGGGTTTTATTGCTTGATTATTCTTGGTGAAGTAAGTAAATCTGCAATTTTCATTTCATTTTGAATGGTTATAGTATATTTGTTTCTTCATGTTAAAGATTATGAAATTGCTTGCTTGACAAACCCTAGGAGTAAAGGACTTAAGATACTACTTCTTTGCTCTTCGTTTGCTAGACTTTACTAAAGTGATTTGACTTAGATAAACTTCTAAAGCCCTAAAATACTAGCACTTTAGAAGCCATTGTCTAGTTATTGTTGCTCTTAATATCTTTCAATAGTCTAAGGAGGAGGAAGACGCTAGTGCCTAGAAGTGCCTACTCTCTAGTAGCTCACCCCCTTAAAGTTTGGACCCGGAAGACTTAAAGTGCTAACTCTTCTAAGGTCCATTTTTCACTTAGACAAGTATAATCATTGTTGTTACCACTTCCAAGTGAAATTCGTCACCTATTGATTCCATTCCCCATAAAGGCACTAGTCCACTTGCTTTAGTGAATGATTGATCAAACAAACACTCAAACTCTCTTCCCTGAAGCTTTTGCTAACTTCTACTAACTCTAGAGTCTAAACTAGACTAATTCACTAGTTAACTTGCTGCTGTTGCAAATCATTGCTACAACCATACTAATCTACATTCATTTGCTGCATACACCTACATAACTTGCGTCTAACTCACTCAGAAATTGCTTGTGATAATTGCCAAACAATCTACTTGATAAATGCTAAGTTTACATGTGTTTTTCCAGCAATTCTGAGCACTAATACTTGTTGTTGTTACAAAAGATTGCTACAGCCATCTAACTGCAGCAAATTTTCTGCAAAATTGACATTTAATTCTAGCTAGACATTGCAAAAATTGCTTGTGACAATTGATTATCATTCTGCCTAGTTAAAACTACCTTTTCATTTTCTTTTCAAGCAATTCCAAGGCATATTTTTTGCAGCTGTTATAAAATACTTATTGCTGTTGTAAAYTTTCATATTRCTGCAATTTTATATCAGCTAGCTTATATTTCGAAGGTTCATSGTCTTATGAAGCRCTAACATCATTTTGTACTTGAAAGTTGCCATATTTTTCTTTGTTGTCTTGTTCTGGGCAGGTACACTTCATCTTTACTATTGCTTCATCTCTTAAAGACCTAAAGAACCTTTTGACTTGAGTGACYAGTGAGAGGGGGGTATTCTTGCATCCTTGCCTTAGTTTCATCATCCCTTTAGGTCACTCGRGAYGTCTCCCTTGGGGTAATCTTGATATACTCCTAAACAAAARGKGRTTTCTTATTAAGGTGAYAGTGATAGGTCACCCCCTTGTTACACCAATCTTGCCTCACTTGCCTTGGGMTTTGGGCAAGTACAAATTGTGCGATAACATGATTWACATGAGGTAAAGGAGGCCATAGCTCAGAGGCTTATTCTGGATGGGGTGAAGGACCACCTTATCCCGCACTTAGCTRAGAAAAARACAACTTATGAGATGTGGGAGACACTGAAAAACTTGTATGAGGCRAAGAATGAAAACCGRAAGATGGCCTTAAAGGACAAACTGCATGATACTAAGATGGCTAATGGTGAGAGTGTGGCTTCTTATCTTACCYGGGTAGTAYAGGKGAAAGATGAGTTGGCTGCAGTTGGGGAGGTCATTTTAAATTCAGAGTTGGTGAGGATAGCCTTGAAAGGCTTCACCAAGGAATGGGAAGTCTTCGTGAAGTGTGTGGTGGGTCGAGAACATCTTCCAGATTGGAACAGACTGTGGGACGGTTTCACTTAGGAGGAGTTTCGGGAAGGATCTCAGAGCAGTGGATAGAAGGGAGATGGAGTTGATGGAGAGAATGTGGCTCTTGTGACAAAGAGGAACAATAAGAAACAAGGGAGTTCCGAGAAAGACTTGAGCAAAGTCAGATGCTTCGTCTGCAACCAGTATGGCCATCTTGCAGTGTAGTGTTCAGAGATGGAGGAGGAGGAGGGGGAAGGTCTAGTTGCGGCGACGACAACAACAATATAGGAATTTGCAGACAAGTTTGATAGGGAATACTCCTTGTTCACTACCATTTCAAGTGCCGAGAGTACTGGATTTGTGAGTGACAATAGATGGATCATTGACAATGGAGCCTCATGTCATATGACAGGAATATGGCGTATATTCCTCAGTATCATAGAGACAGGTCCAGACCGGCTAGTTGAAAGTGAAGGGGGAATGGCACGAGCAGTTCGTGGAGTTGGAAGGGTCAGATTCCAACTTGAGTTTGGTGAACTCGTAGAGGTTGATAGAATTTTGTTTGTACCAGGGCTGAGGGTTAACCTGCTCTGAGTGTTAGCCTTGGGAGATGCTGGATATGCAACATTGTTCAAGGGTGGACATGTCTTTATCTAGAGAGAGGGAGCGGACCTGGTCGAGCCACAGTTGATTGGTGATCGGGTTGATAAGTTATACGTTGTGCGAGGACAACCTACAGTGGGAGATGAGTCACATGAGAAGTAGGCTCCTGAGACTGCGATGGGCCCAAGGATTCAGTCTTGATAACTGAGGGAAGAGAGGGAGTCTCTTCTGAGCACCAACAGGAGGCTCAACTGGTGTGAGTGGACAAAAGCTCAGGGTGGAGTGGATTCTCCTAGGAGCTCAAGGTTCAAAATGGTGGTTTCCAGTAGGAGGTCTTCAGGTTCAAGTTCTATGCAGGTGTTGAGGTTGGCTCCAGGTTCAGAGGTAGCTCCTACTGCGAACAATTTGATGAACTTGAGGACAGGACCAGGTGATGGTGATGGCAGCGAGTACATCCCTTGCTAAGAGGGAGTGTTAACTTTTATAGCTCGGGAGGTACTCCGCATGTTTTGTTTTGTATGCAGAAGTAACCTTGCATTTGCACTACTAGGCACTTGACTTTGTAATAGGTGTTTTATAAAGTTGTAATAAAGTGACTCTCTTATTAAAGTGACTTTTTGTAAAGTGTCCTTTCTAATATTTTATTAAAGTGACTTTGTCATAAAGTGCACTTATGTCATAAAGTGAAATTTTACTTTAATAAATGTAAGTGATTTATTTTGGACGGAATGAATCATGTCCCTTGATCTTGTAAAGCCAAGATTAGATCTTGGCCATTGGATTTAGGGATGGGGAAGGTGAACAGTCACTTTCAGATTATAAGAGAAAGCCCAGGGTAGTGTGCAAGACAAGCAAATGAGAGATTATGATAGAGAGCTTGGAAGAAATTGTTGGGCAACTGATTTGACAAAGTTTCCAAGAGAGATTGGGCACAAATCCCAACGAAATATTTCTGTGTGAATGTGCTGAAATATATTGTTGTGAGAGAGACCATACTGTACGGATCCATATAGTCTGTACAACAAGGGAAAGAGGGCACGAAAATCAAGGCATCTAAGGTAGGATTTTCAAGGCTATTTTGAGGATTTTCTTACTGTAGCAAGGCCTTACAGATAAGGGTGTACAACTGTTGTTTGGCACAGTTTTTGAGGTGTTGGAAAAGAGCAGGGCCGTACAACAGTACGTATTTTGAGGGCACGATTCTCTAGGAAGATTTGTGGGACAGTTTTGTGGGTATCTGTAAGTTTCTCTCTTGTTGTCAAATGTACTACTGCTGTAGATTTTACACTTCCTGAAGCTCTAATAAAATCTCATTGTGGGTTTCCCCAAATTGGGGTTTTCATTGGCTGCTTGTCAAATTATGGGTGTGCACATGTGTTTTGTGACTGCTGTTCATAGTTATTTTCCACTGCAATACTTGCTTAGTAATGTGTGTTTCTGCTTATGATATAGTTGTATGTGGGTATTACATTCAGAGTTCATTTAAGACATAAATCTGTGTTTACTAAGTGTTTGACAAAATTCCTATGGAGTTAGTGTGCTTTTGTTATTGATTTTCTACAGGAAGAAGGGCACAGGTTGGCTAGGGTTTCTCTTTTTGTCTTGGTGGTGCGCTGGTGGAGGCCAGATACTCTAGCGCTCTGGCTAGGGTTTGCTGCAACTATATTGTTGAGTTATTTCTTGTGAAGATAAGTACATATTGTTGGGATTCTTCTTTGTTGGTTTGCTCTAGTGGATAGAGCTTGCTCATGGTTATATTGTATTGGCAAGGATATTCTCTCTAAAGAAAAGTTTGTTGGGTTTTCTCCCCTTGTGAAGAAGGGTTTCCCAGGATAAATCTTTGTGTCTTCTTGTGCTTGTTTATATTTCAGTATATGATTATTGAATGTTAAAAGAAGATCTAAATTGCTATGGTAAATCTGATACTAACTAATTTTATAAAAATCTAACAATGATAACCTCATCTATTGCCTTCTTGGTGGGGATGACCTCAACCCATTTGGTGAAGTACTCTGTAGCTGTCAAAATCCACTTGTGACCATTGCTTGAGTTGTCCTTGAATTATCCAATGAAGTCTAATCCCCATTCCTGGAAAGGTGCTTCCACCACAACTCACTGCAAAGGAAATGCCGCTAGCTTCTGTCTACTTGTGAAGAATTGACATGGTTGGCATTCCCTGACAAACTTTTGTACATATTTAAATATGGTGGGCCAGTAATAACCACCTCTAAGTATCTTGTGTGTGGTGGTCTTAGCTGCATGATGTCCACCACATAGGCCCTGGTGAAATTCCTTTGTTAAGTTCGCTGCTTCTTCTAGATCCACACATCTCAAGATGACACCATCTGGATTTCTCCATTCGAGCTCCTAATCAATAAAACAATACTTTGAAGCCTTGAGCCTCAAGGATCTTCTTTTATGCTTTGGAAGATGTCTGGGACTAGAAAGATGTCTCAGATAATATATCACGTCTTTGTACTAATCATGCTTTTCTAGTACCTGTGTAACTTCCAAAACCATGTTGCAATGCTCATCTGTAAGGCCAAGTGCTCGTTCATCGCTTTTTGTCATTAGCTTTTCCAAACCTTGTTCTTTTATTATCTTCGTGGGTTTTATCTCTAAATCATATTCTTGTATTTTTGGAAACCCGCTTGCCTCTTGTGCTTAGACAATCCTGCTGTGGAAGTATATGCTTTACTGATGAGTGAGGCACAAAGGCTATGATTCTTGAATACCCAACATAAGTTTTGAAGTGCTTCAGTGATTTCACCAAAGCATAAGCCTGTTTTTCCATGCTGGTGTAATTGAACTCTGCATCTCTGAGCATCCTGCTCATAAATGCAATTGGATGCTCATTTCCCTAATCATTCTTTTGTAACAAAACACCTGCAACATTATTGTCAGAAGCAAAAGAAAATATAATGAAGTCTTTCAAAAAAATCAGGGATTACCATTATCGGTGCTTTAGTGATGGCATCTTTGGTCTGCCGAAATGAGTGGCATCTGACTTCATCCCATCTGAAAGCTGCATCTTTCTTAAGCAAATTGTTCATTGGATTGAGTAGTTCTGATATATTTGGGATGAAGCGTTTGATGAAGTTCACCTTGCCAAGAAATGATCTCAATTCTTCTGATTTCTTGGCAACTCAATTTTCTGGATACCTTTGATCTTTTCGGGGTTTACCCTTACTCCATCCTTGGATACAATATGGCCCAAAAGTTTTCCCTCCGTCACACCCAAAATGGTCTTCTCTGGGTTGAGAGATATTCCATGAATTCTGCACCTTTCGAAGACTTGTTTGAGATGACTGATATGATCCTTTCTTCTCTTTGAGAAAACCGTGAGGTTGTCCTGATAAATTTCAATTATTTTCTTGATAAGATCTTTGAAGCCATAGTCCATGGCTAGTTGAAAAGTAGCTCCTGCATTTAGCAACCCGAATGGCATCCCAATGTACTCATATGTTCCCCAGGGGGTTGTAAATGTTGTCTTCTTTCTATCTTCGTAATTGACCAACACCTGGTTGTATCCTGAGGATCCATCTAGAAAGGACAACATTTCCGAATCTTTAATCCTTTGTAGAAGCATTTCCATATCTAGGAGAGGATAGTTGTTTTTGATGCAATCTTTTTTGAGATTCCTGAAATCAACACATAATCTGATCTAACTTGTCGTCTTTCTGACTATCACCGGATTCAACAACCAAGTAGTATGCCTTGTTACAGTAATGATTTCCGCATCCAACAACTTCTGCAATTCTTGTTTGACCATGGGGGCTAACTTGGGATTGATCCTTCTCAACTTCTTCCCGAATGGTTTTGTTTCTGGTAAGATCGGGATAGTATGTTGAATGATGTCACCTCTTCAAATCGTCATATGACCAAGCGAAAACATCTTTGTACTCTACCACCAATTCCCTTATCTTATATTTCTCTTCTTCAGAAGTACATGTGCCAACCTTTATCATTTTTGGCTTTGCAACTATTCCCACATTGATCTCTTCAT
>ML822073.1:189585-214527 GCA_009831015.1 Picea engelmannii | reverse complement strand
ATTCTTTTAATTAAACGAGTGAATAAGTAATTCAACATTCAATTTCCCAGCATAACGATGTATATTATCTATATCGATCATCTACACAATGTCCCTTTTAAAGAAGGTCAACCGTTATAATCAAAGTCTGAAGATAATCAACAAATGTTTAAAAAATATTACAATTGGTGAACGATGCGTATCTCAAGGAATGGACTTCATCCTCATGACATGAAGTGCATGAGTGATGAAATCTATCGTGGTCTTCAAATGAAGCAAAGATGCTTCCGACCAACCAATTTCTTGGAGCCATCACCAGTGTACTCATTCAAAACGTGAATCCTGTAGAAGCGGGTTTAGTACCGGACTAACACAGTAACTGATCTTGGTACCAGATCAACGCAGAGTTGGTACTAGGATAGGCGGAGTACTGGAATAGAACAATTGAAATGTTGCAGTACTAGACCAACAGAAGTACCAGACAAATCCAGAAGATGAGTACCGGATGAGATAAATCCTTGTCATGAAATATTCTTAAAGTAATCAAAGTAATTAGAAGAATAAACAACAATCATTTATTCCCAATTAATTAAGAAATCAAACAAATCATGTTTTTAACATGGGTTACCTCATTATGCATATGAATATGGTCACAAGGTAGGTTTATGGAAGAAATAGACAAAATATGCATATGTCAGAGGTAAAATTGACCAGGATGGAAGATAAGATAAGGTAATAGGGGATGTCAAAAAGGAGGCCCAACACTCCACTGACATTATTCCAAGTGCACAAATGTACTCCACTCCACACCAACCCTCTTGGGGTGAAAGTGTGCACAAATGAAAAATAGTTATCCATGCATATATTTTACTTTCAAATGTGGTTCATTTATTTTATGGTTTTTAAAACTCAAATGTCATTGAGTAATAGAATATGGAAGGAAAAACAATCACATTAGATTTTGATGGCTGTGATATTATTTTAGAAACGATTAGACACACTTGCACACTTGTTTGTTATTCAATAGAGATGACTTCCTAAACAAAATACATTTCAAATGATTTTTACTCAAATTAGTGTATATTCATCTTAACTCTATATCTATTAAGCATAGAGAGGGATGAAACATAAATGGGGATACAAAACTCTTTTTTTTTTTTAGTTAAAACCATAATTGGGAGATTTTGTATGAAGTAAAAACTGCAACAAATTTTGCAGTAAGATTACATCAAAAGTTTGCTTCAAAACTTTTTAAACAAAATTCTAAAAAGGAAGTATCTACTAGCATATAGTTGTATCCATTTATTTCCATGAACAACACATCCCAATATATCTTAGTGGTTTAGATTCTACAAAACAGACCTATTATTGCACAAGTTGTAGGTTGGGAAAATATCGACCCAACCACCAAATGGAGACTACCTAGAGAACACCTACTGACTTTCACCTTAGGCAGGTATTCCCATAACTTTAGAGATGACATAATCACCTCAAGGGGGGAATCCCAGTGACCATGGGGTAAATGAGATGGAAAGTGAAGAGATGAATGAAATTCTGTTTATAGGTCAATATAGAAGATGGTGAAAGTCTTGGGAAAGAGTATGGATGGTAGCCAATGGTTGCCAAGAGATAAGAATACTTGCAAAGAATGTTGTACCTAATCGAGACACAAGAACAAGCCGAGCATATATGCATAATGTTCGATGGACAAGCAAGTTAAGCTTGATGTCTCTAATTGCAGCAGTAAACAACAATGTATATCAGAAAAGAGATAAGTATTAAAGATTCTAAACAATTGCTAAAATTCCAATGAATGATGCAAGATATAAGTTAGATAAACACTAGTGATACTCAAGAATGAAAGCACAAGACTTTAGCAATGAAACAAGGCTGTAATAAAAAGTATTTGTAGAGATATTTTGCAGCCTTATGGATGTCACAAACAAGTTTTTACAACAACAAATCCAACCACCAAAACTCACAAAGAATCCACCCAAAAGTTGCGCTAGGCTAAGTAGATTAATGTGGCAAATTCTTCACAACTTTTGACGGTTGAAAAGTAAGTTATGAATGAAAAAGTGTTAGGGTTTATGCAACCCTAATGGCTGTAGATGAAGTTTTATAACAACAAGAAGAATTAATTGAGTAAATATGATGCCCTAGTGGCTAAACCAAGCATATGTAGCAAATAATTGATTCAAACTTAAACAACCTCCAAATCATGAAAATTCACGTTATCCATTGCAATATTTGATTTCTACAATGAAATTATACTAGTTACTTTATCTATTGGGTTGTGGAGTCAAGTAAATAAAGAGCTAAACAATGCTATATCCTTGGGGGTGTAAACCCTCTTACTCCCCAAGGAAAGAAAATGCTAAGATAAGAGATATTAGGAGGGTGTAAACCCCTTTACTTCTCCTAATAAAACCTTGTGCAACAAATAACTTCTAGACAAAAATGATAGTTAAGGTGGGGTTGTAAATCCTTATACTCCCCAAGAAATATAGTAAATCAAACCTGTAACTTAGCAATGAATCATCAAAAAGATAAATCCTTACCTAGTCCAAGAAAATGACATGATAAACCTCCTTCTACCAAGATAAATCTACCACAAATGCCAAAGAAAAGCTCCAAGAGAGGTAGCGCACTACTTATTCCACCAATAGCATAAAGAAACCAAGACAAGATCAAAAGAGAGAAGAGGTTTCCCAAGGAGGGCACAAATTTTAGCCAAATACTTCTCACAATGGGAGAGTTATGTTATGAAATGAGATTCACATGATCTCTATTTATACAAAAATTTTAAAACATAGTTTATCCACTTAATTAGGGTAAAACATAAGATAAAGGATCAACAACCCTTAACTTTCCCCTTTACACAAATAATTATATTGAATTTACACTTTCTCACATTAGAAACCCTAAAACAAGATGATGTCACCCTTTTAGGGAGACACTTTCCAAGTCATAAGAGGAGAAAGTGGAGGTCGTTGGGGCTCTTAAAACGTCCTCATGCACCAAGGTCAATCCATGCCTCCTCCGGTCAAATCATGCCAAGTGTCAATGAACAACAACTCAATCACCACCAACCCTATCCCTAGGTGACGTCAAGCCCCAAAGAGTGACATTTTTCCTCTCCTAGGCAATGTCCTCCAAGGTGTCTTCTAGGCCCCTCCGAAGGCAATTCATCATGATCCGACATGTGGGCCCTTAGCATCCAACCTGTGGGCTTCAATCCCCATGGAAGCCCAAGCTAGGCTTGTTCCTCCAAAACTGTCCACCAACAAGGTCCTGCAAAACAAATGGGTACACCCTCCAAAGATCTCAAGCCAAAATATCATGGTGAGTGAAAACTACATATAATAAAAAATTCATCTAGAAATGTGCATCAAAACTACCTTATCAAATTAAACAAATTCTCAAAGACCCTATACAATTGACCATGTTTAGCTATGGGAGAGGTGTCATAAAAGTCCTATTGGGTAGATGAAAACCCTCAAGTAAGGGATGTTCCCAAGGATTCCCCTTCAAATTCATGTAGTGTATGATGATGTGGATAGGGGTTTAGACTTCATAGGTCAATGAGTTTCATCACATAGAAGGTCTCATATTGTCTCATATATGGGTGCCTTTGTAGAGGGTGTGTTGCACCTTCGTTTTCAATGCATCCTTTTTCCAAGCCCATTCATTGCCTTTAATTATTTTTGGATGTTTCCAGGTTGAATCCAAGGTGGGGCTTATACCTAAGCAATAAAAAATGTGCCCACCTTGAGTCTACCTTGGTCACATCATGCTTCCCCAAGTTGGGAACACGTGTGGGGATTCTACCTAAGAATTAAAAACAATGCCACAAATGCTGCTCCCTGGTTGGCATTTGTTATTAATTATTCTTTCATGGCTCCCATCATTTTTTATGAGAGACGTTTCATTGTCCTCGAGATCCTTGGGTGAGCATTTAGAAGGTTAATGGTTTGGATTTTATCTTTTTCTAGCTACTAGCCTCTGGGCCTTCAACCCCTTCTTCCCATGAAAGGAGGTACATGCCCTTCTTGGGTCACTAAAGCCAAAGGGCCTAGAAGAGGGAAATGTGATGGGAATGTGATGAGTGGAAAGTTATAAGTATAATTGAAAATGGTACGATGACCCCTCAAGGGACGCCAAGTTACACCCCTTCCCCAAAAGTTGGCCACTTACTAGGAAATCGATGACACCCGCCAAGGTGAAACAAGGTCAAAATAATAATGTCCAAGTAGGTTTTGTATAATCAAAATCCACTTCAATACAAAATTCTTAAATTCCTCAAATATTAGGGTGATTACCTGCCACAATACATGATTTGTACCACATGGAGAAAGACCCATGTGCCTTACATAAGCTAGTTGGTGTGGTGGATGCACTGACGATGAATCAAACTTTGGTGATAGAGTGGCATTCTATATTTTCAAGTGGACAGTGCTAGTCATGTGGTCTCCTGAAACTCCATGTCTACAACCTGAGGGCCTCAAGAAATCATCTCCTTAGTTATCCCACAAAATGGGGATAACATCTGGCTTGTACTTGGGGACATGTGCTCGTCATAGAGTGCATGAGAACCACAACATCTCCTGGTAGACCTATGCCTACACACACTAAGACATCCAACTCGTCAATAGTAGGATGGATTCGCTCATCCTTTGTCCATATATATAAAAAATCCAAAAAATGAAACTGATCTAAAAAATAATGTTTTTAGCATTTTTTTCAAAAAATTCTAAACTAAGCATGAAATCAATATCCAAGTAGAGAAAAATGAAATATGAAATACATCTAAACTAACATGAGCAATAAATATGAAAATGAAAAGAAATCAATATGACCTAACTACTTACCTAGGCCCTGGGCCTTGAAGAAGTCAAGTGATTTGAACATAAGGTCGGAGAAGAGACCCATCCACTGGTAATGACATCTTTCTCCCATCCAAACCTGTCGAATAATACTTTTCTTTGTCAGACTTCTTCTTGATGATGTAAGGGCCAAGCCATGAAATGTAATCATTCTGGGCATACTTGAGCTTGCCCTTTATTTTTTCCCACATGAGCGCAAGACTTCATTCACTGTAATTGATGTAAGGTACATTCTCGATGTATGGATAAGAAGGAGGTTCTGTGTTAATTTCCCTTTTGATGGCTTCATCACGTTCTTTATCTTCTTTCTTTAATATTTGGATAGACCCTGGTTATTTCCCTTGGAACTTTGCAAGTTTGTCTTTTTATTTGTTTTTCCTTGGAAGGAGTACGTCTATGGAGTGTTCTTGCATAAAGGAAAGTCCCATGGATTGTACTCAATGGCATCTGGGACTTCATCGAACTCATCTTCACTTGTGTAGTCAAGATCACTGGGATCTGTCACATGCTTGTTATGTCTATCTCGACTATATAATACCTCAAAAGTGCCATCTTCCATGGGGATGTGTGCATGGGTAAGGGCCATGGTATTGAAACCCCCAAGGGAAGTATGCCAACTTCTTGAAAAGAACATCCCCCAAGCATCCATAACTTCGACCACCACTATGTTCATGAGGAGGCTGATATGTGGAAAATCAATAAAAAAGACCTCAACGTCCTCACACAACCCATAAACCTTGACCCTTTTAGAATCAATGCTACATATGTTTCCATAGGGTCGAGTTGTCTTCAAACCAAGTTGTTCCATTACATTCAATGACATGACATTCATGAAGGCCCTATAATATAGCATATAGTTGTTCAAGAGGAGGCCATTCATGCCTAATGAAAGATAGAAATAAGGACTATTGTCGTTTTTCTGATCAAGATACATAGTGTTCAAAATGATCGTAGGGTCTTCCTTCTCAGTTGGTACCTATAAAAAATTAGAAACTTCCCTTCTTATAGAAGGGATCTTGCACATCTCTATCATCGGGACCGTCATATTCAACTTTCCAAACATGGCTGCAAAATCTATATTCAATTGGATCTCACATGTGGGAGTTGGCTTAGGAAGAAACTCATGTATTGGAGGTGGAGGTGGTGGGACCATCTTCTCTATAGATGGAGGAGGAATGGAAGGCTATGATGGAGGTGCTGAAGCTTTATTTCTTCTAGTGTACTTAAAATATTCCCTCTTCCTTAGCTCCTTCTTTTGATCGTCTGTCAACTAATTCAAGGCTCAAAGTCTCCCTTCTATTTCTCCCTATCTTATGGATTCGTCAATATGTTCCTGTGTGACTTATTAATTTTGGAGAGTACAGATCATATCCATGAAGTTCATACTATCAGAAAAATCCTCATCTCGTTGGGGACACTCATATTCTTTGTGAGGCTCTTGGCATGGAATACACCAAGCTGCTTGTTTTATTTCAACCATCCCAACATGTTTCAAATTATCAAGGGCTTTTGCCTCTTGTTGAGGCCTTGGTTTCCAACCCGTGGCATCTCTCTGATGTATGATAAACTGAGGTTTGGAGCTAGATTGATTTCTTTCCACATTAGTCAAACAACCCATGATCTGATTCTGTGCTTAAACAAATTGAGTACTCATCTCATCTATCTTCTGAGTTAAGAGGGAAATCGAATCATGAGCACTGCTATTGGAAGATTTAGTCTTTTCTTCTTCCTTGACACGAGGATACTGAAAAGGATCTACCTTTGATTCAAGGAGATTTTCTTCAATCTTTGCACTGTACTCTTTGGCTTCTGCCAAAGAAGTGGGATTTTTGTCCTTCAAAATAAAATGAAACTGCCCATCAAATGCATTCACATATTGGAGACGAACTGTTGCAGTGGTAGGACGACAATCTGTTAGGATCTCACTGTATAATTTTTTGAATCTGGTGTCAAACTCGATCACTGTCTCATTCTCCTTTTTCTTTATCTTATTGAATTGAGCTACAAGCATCCCACTGTCTTTTTTCATTGTCCACCTACTCTTAAATAACTTGGAAAAGTATTCATAAGATGTGATGTGATTATCCAGAAGGCCCCTGAACCATATGAGATGTTATTCAATCAATGATGAAACCAATAGCCTCATGGCTAGATCCCCATGCTTGATTTCTACATTATCCATGTTCCAACCTATGGTGTAGATATGATCTTCAAAAATCACTACACTATTTCCTGGGAACTTTGGAAACCACTTGTTTGATTCTTTTGGCATTGTGTTGGGGTATCCAGGGATGTGGCCATATTAAAGGGTTTGTAGAGGCCCTTTTCCCAAGGGTGATCCATTGGAGCAAGGGGAAGGGTACCGTGGAAAATGGTTTTGACAACGAGAGACTTGAGGGGAGGCCTTCTTTGGTAGACCTTAGAATGTTTGAACCTCCCTAGGGGAAAAGGCTTAGAGGAAGAAGGGTTCTACGAAGGTGGAGTTGCTAGGTGAGCTTCAAGAAGATCTCATCATCAGTGAAAAGGGAACACCCTTTAGGTGGAGTCGCTAGGCAGGCTAGGGAAAATGATTTGGGATAGCTTACCAAAGTGTCGTTAGGGTTAGGAAGAGGATTACAAATACTCCCCAATAACAACGCAAAAAATTTATCACAAAAGTTTTAGGTTGGGAAAATCCTAACCCACCCACCAAATGGAAACAACTTAGAGAACACCTACCCACTGTCACCTTAGGCATGTATTCCCGTCACTTTAGAGATGATAGAATCACCTCAAGGGGGGGATACCGGTGACCGTGGGGGAAATGAGATGGAAAGTGAAGAGATGAAGGAAAGTCCCTTTATAGGCCAAGATAAAGTATGCATAAAGGCTTGGGAAAGAGTCTGGATGGTAGCCAATGGTTTCCAAGAGATAAGAATACCTGCAAAGAATGTTGTACCTTCCCAAGACACAAGAACAATATCAGCATATATGTATAATGTTATATGGACAAGAAAGTTAATCTTGCTGTCCCTAATTTCAGAAGTAAACAAAAATGTATATCAGAAAAGAGATAAGTATTAAATCTTCTAAACAATTTCTAAAAATCCAACAAATGATGCTAGAGATAAGTTAGTTAAACACTAGTGATACTCAAGAATGAAAGCACAAGACTTTAGCAATGAAACAAGGTTGTAATAAAAAGTATTTGCAGAGATATTTTGCAGCCTTATGGCTGTAAAAAACAAGTTTTTACAACAACAAATCCAACCACCAAAACTCACAAAGAATCCACCCAAAAGTTGCGCTAGGCTAAGTAGATTAATGTAGAAAACTCTTAGCAACTTTTGACGGTTGAAAAGTAAGTTATGAATGAAAAAGTGTTAGGGTTTCTAGATCCCTAATGGCTATAGATGAAGTTTTATAACAGAAGAAATAAGTACTTGAGTAAATATGACGCCCTAGTGGCTCAACCAAGCACATGTAGCAAAGAATTGATTCCAACTTAAACAACCTCCAAATCACGAAAATTCACATTATCCAATGCAAGATTTTATTTCTCCAATGCAAGTATACTAGTGCCTTTAGCTATTGGGTTGTGGAGTCAAGTAAATAAAGAGATAAAAAATTATATATCCTTGGGGGTGTAAACCCTCTTACTCTCCAAGGCAAGCAAATGCTAATATAGGAGATACTAGGAGGGTGTAAACCCTTTTACTTCTCCTAGTAAAACCTTGTACAACAAATAATGTCTAGACAAAAATTATAGATAACGACGGGGTTGTAAATCCTTATACTCCCCAAGAAATCTAGCAAATCAAACTTGTAACTAAGCAATGAAGCATCAACAAGATAAGTCCTTACCTAGTCCAAGAAAATGACAAGATAAACCTCCTTCTACCAAGATAAATCCACCACACATGCCAAATAAAATCTCCAAGAGAGGTAGCACACTACTTCTTCCACCAATAGCATAAAGAAACCAAGACATGAGAAAAAGAGAGAAGAAGTTTCCTAAGGAGGGCGCAAATTTCATCCAAATACTTCTAACAATGGGAGAGTTATGTTATGAAATGAGATTCACATGATCTCTATTTATACAAAACGTTTAAAACACAATTTGTCCATTTAATTAGGGTAAAACATAAGATAAGGGTCAACAACCTTTATCTTACACATTTACACAAATAATAATATTCAATTTACACTTTTTCACATTAGAAACCCTAAAACAATATGACGTCACCCTGTTAGGGAGACGTTCTGACACTTTCCAAGTAGTTGGAGGAGAAAGTGGAGGTCGTTGGGGCTCCTAGAGCCTCCTCATGCACCAAGTTCAATCCATGCCTCCTTCAGTCAAATCATTCCAAGTGTCAATGAACAACAACTCCATCGCCACCTACCCTAGCCCTAGGTGACGTTAAGCCCCAGAGAGTGACATTTTCCCCTCCTAGGCAAGTCGTTTGGCATGTGAGGGCTAGGAAATGTCCTCCAAGGTGTCTTTTAGGCCTCTAAAGGAAATTCATCATGATCCGACATGTGGGCCCCTGACATCCAACCTGTGGGATTCAAGCCCCATGGAAGCCCAATCTAGGCTTGTTCCTCCAAAACTGTCCAACAAACAACGTCCTGCAAAATAAATGGGTACGCCCTCCAAAGATCTCAATTCCAAATATCATGGTGAGTGAAAACCAAATCTAATAAACAAGGCATCTAAAAATGTGCATCAAAACTACCTCATCAAATTAAACAAATTCTCAAAGACCCTATACAATTGGCCAAGTTTAGGTATTGGAGGGGATGCTCCTTCAAAGTCATGTAGTTGATGATAAGGTGGATAGGGGTTTAGACTTCATAGGTGAATGAGTTTCATGACATACAAGGCATCATATTGTCTCATCTATGGGTGCCTTTGTAGAGGGTGTGTTGCACCTTCGTTTTCAATGCATCCTTTTTCCAATCCCATTCATTGCCTTTAATTCTTTTTGGATGTTTCCAGTTTGAAGCCAAGGTGGGGCTTCTACCAAAAAAATAAAAATTGTTCCCACCTTGACTCTACCCTGGTCACATCATGCTTCCCCAAGTTGGGAACATGTGTGGGGCTTCTACCTAAGAATTAAAAATAGTTCCCACACATGCCCCTCCTTGGTTGACATTTGTTATTAGTTATTGTTTCATGGGTCCCATCAATTTTTATGAGAGACATTTCATTGTCCTCGGGATCCCTAGGCGAGCATCTAGAAGGTTAATGGTTTGGATTTTTATCTTTTTCCAACTATAGGCCTTTGGGCCTTCAGCCTCTTCTTCCCATGAAATGAGGTACTTACCCTTCTCGGGTCACTAAATCCAAAGGGCCTAGAAGAGGGCAATGTGATGGGAATATTATGAGCGAAAAGTGATAAGTATGATCAGAAATGGTATGGTGACCCCTCAAGGGACCCCAAGTTACACCCCTTCCCCAAAAGTTGGCCACTTACTAGGAAATTGATGACATTGACCAAGGTGAAACATGGTCAAAAAAATAATGTCCAAGCAGACGTTCTATAATCAAAAGAAGATTCAATACAACATGCTTAAATGCCTCAAATATTAGGGTGATTACCTGCCACAATACCTGACTTGTGCCACATAGAGAAATACCCATGTGCCTTACAAAATCTAGTTGGTGTGGTGGATGCACCAATGATGAATGGAACTGTGGTGATAAAGTGGGCTTCCATATGTGCAAGTGGAAACTGCTAGTCACGTGGTCACTCGACACTCCATGTCTGCAACATGAGGGCCTCGAGACATCAAATCCTTATTTATCCCACAAAATGGGGATAACAAGACCTAAATACCTAATGGATTTGTAAAAAATATAGACTTAACAAAAGGCAAGGTGGTTGATTGCTTCTTCCAATGTTACTTTAGCCAAGTCTGAGTCCAATTTGACAATTTCGACATCCTCCGAAAGCTGGTGCACTATTTCATCTTCCCTTGGTCCCCCACTGTTTGAATTTATACCCCACACCTAATTGGATTCTCCATACTGCTCACCCTTAGTCAAATTCATGACCATGTTACATTCAACCTATAGCATTGTAATCTAATGATTTAATTGAACCAAAGTGCCATAATTGTAGCAATTTGGGTAGTGACTTGTTGATCCTGCTCATGGATTTTTCTTGTATCTTAAAGGATTGAGCTTATATTACCCGAAATAGCATCTTTGTGGCCTCTTAATTCCCACAAGATCTCCTGCAACTCCCTATAATCCATCTATGCAATGTAATAGTCCAAGATCAAATACACACTTAAATTCCCAATACTACCTACAATGTCTTGCCTTTGTTTCTCAATTATAGCCCTTGAAGCCCATGACAAGTTCTAGCTAGACTCTGCATGATCCATAAAAACACCACACACAGACTCTTTCTGAAATAAATAGAGGATACCATAGTAAGTCTGAAGGTGAACAATTGGGGCCTAAAGGGCACCATATAAAAAAGCCACTAAAAAATGAAAAGGAACATTGTTAATTACTTCCACAACTAGAGAACCCCCAAACAATATTGACCAAGGTTAGAATCAAAGGAGCACTCACCCAAAAGAACAAGAGTTTTCAAAGAGAAACTAAATTTAAACAAATTTAGAACATGTTCCCCTCAATAAGATACTAAAACCGAGGTGAAACCCCCTGAACTGAAGCTTGAGACAAACCCAATTACTACACTTATTTCAGAGAAAATGGAACACAAGGGTAGGAAAGGGTGGAATATTAATAATGTTCCAGAAGAGAATCAAAACCATGCACACAAGTCAAATCCAAATATCAATACTCACCAAACCAAATTTTGGACCTGCAAGCTAGAACCTCTGCACAAGAAAGCCAAACCACATCGCCATAATCCCACAATATTGAGGAGAATTACCTCCCATGGATTCAAATTCATGTGGAGCTAGGTGTTTAGGAATGTGAGAAGATGGGAGGAGTCTCTTCTCATAACACACACTGCCATACAAAGAACTTGCCTTACGTTTTTCTATGTGCCTTCTTAAATTCTTGATACGTGCCATTTCCTCCATGAAAATATTAAGGGATATGTTGATTGTATAACTTGGCATTGATAACAATGTCTCCCACTTTTAAAGAAGTGGCTTGAGTAGCATAATCATGTGCTAAAGAGTTATTCTCCCTTAGAGCATGAAAGAAATTAACATCGGAGATTTTTTTTGATTCTTGCTTTGCCCATTCTAACACTGATGACAAAAGAGTGTCAACTAGGATGGTATTCAAGACCATATGTCTTATAGCATTATTTGAGTCCCAAACCACATTAAAATTTTCAATGCGAGAGTTGATGATAATATTCAAGCCTTTCAATAATGCACATGCTTCAACTTGATTATTGGTTAATGTACTGAGACCCCGAGTTAATGAAACTTCTATTATTCCTCCAATGTTTATATTAACCCCTCCCACACCTGCCAACCCAGATGAAAAAATATTAATTCTTAATAGATTCAAAGTTAAGATGGATCTAGGCTTGTTTATATATATATTTTAAAGTCAGAAAAAACCTACAACAAGATCACCATGTGTAGACAACCTAACCACTCACTGATGGTCCATAAAAGAGTAGACTTCAAGATACCTCTGGGTATTGAGCAATCATAAGTAGTGTTACATCATATACCATGACCATAAGGTGGTTTCATCCTACCATAGTCTTCCATGGAAGGTCAATATCTTGAAATGGAAGGCCAACATCTTTAAATGGAATCGTTGAGGCTACCTGCCTTACGGTCATGTGATTCCAAAATTTGTTTGCCTTAGCCCCATAAATGAAGCCATGGTTGCTAACATATATCCATACATATATATCTTAATTAATGTTCACTGTGTGTGTGTGTGTGTAACATACACACGTTACAGTCTCATCTATATTGAGATCTTGATGCAACAAAGAAAGGTTCTGCTCCATAGATTGTCTGGCATTTTTGTTCAGAGAAATTCGGGGTTTCTCAAGTGAATGTAGTTTAGATTCCCTCAAGGGAATGTAATTCATCTTTTCTCATGTTTTTTCAATGTTCAAGCGCTGGCATCATGCTCTTTCTAATCAGTGGAAATCATCCTAAAAACATGGGCATGATTCATTGTGTTCTGGAATGTTCCTAGGGTGAGCATCATTGACGTTATTCCCTATTTCATAAATTATTTCATGTAAGAGAATATTTGAATACCATAGTGGTGATGGCGTGGAGGTTGGTTAATGAGGTTAGCAACGTGGAGTTTTCGTTGAGGTCAAATTAGATTTTCCTACCTTAATTTCATTTTTGTGCATACTTCACTAGGTTGACGAGCTTGTTGAGATTTGGGGACCTTGGAAAGTGGTCCCCTTGTGTTTGTGAGTCTCTAAATAGAAAGGGGGAGAATATTACCCTTATACCTTTACTTTATGATCTAATTTGACTTTGACTTAATCACTTAAGTCATAAAGTGAAATTTGTCACTTAAGTCATAAAGTGACAATTAATTCAGAAAGTGGGTGAATTAATAGACATAAAACAAACTATGGAAACTTAAGTAAAGTGGGTTTGTAAGTGAGATTTATGAGAAGTGATCTCACCCATTGATTAGACTTGGGATAGATGTGATGTAGGCCCTTGATATTTTAGGTTTGGCCAAAGAAAGGCTAAATGAAGCAAAATGGTAAGGATGCGACTCATTCTTCACTTGAGAGAGTTGAGCGAGGTGAGGAAGAGAGCAAGTGCGTTGGAGAAGAAGAAGGGCACACTTCTTGAGAGGAGAAGGGCACATGAGGGTTTAAGTGTGCACTCTAATGCATAGAGGGGTGCAATAAAGCTAAGGGTGCATCCATGGTGAGAATCTAAGGGGCACAACAGAAAGGAAGCAAGCTATAAGTGGTGAGGGGCACATATTGAGTAGAGAGGCGCTTGTATGCACTTCAGGGCGCACTTGTAGAGGAGTGGGTGCGCATATAATCTTGAGAAGATATGAGGGCGTATCCATGTAACAAGTGATGGCGCACTTGGGGATTCAAAAAGGGAGCCAAGGACAATGGACACATCTTCAAGGGTGCAATTTTCCAAGCTAGCAGGAACAAAAAACAAGGGGAACAAATGCTAAGGTATAGGGGCACAACCAAGGAAAATGGGTGCACATTCCAAGGAAAATGGGCGCTACTATCAAGGGACTCCATTACAAGCTTGAGGATAATCTTATGTTGTAACATGTTCCTTGTGTATTTTCATATTGTAGCATTTTCTTTTCAGATCTCCATATATATATATATATATATCTTACTGGTTTTCCCCATGGGGGTTTTTCCAAGGTCATGTTGACCAAAAACTACATGTGTTCATTTGTCATGTTTTCTTATTATTTTCAGTGGTAGGTTGTTAAAGATCCTAGAGGTGTGTTTTATGTTTAATGCATGTTATTGAAGGCTAACTTGGACAACAAAACCATCCATAATTTATCCTTATGACAAGAGGAATTAAAGAGCATCAAACCAAATATTTGTGGGCAGATTTTGAGAGGGCAAATTCCAGATTTAGTGGGCCGTTTTGAACAACAAGAGGGATGTCCTAAAACAACAAGTAAAACAGTTTGAAAGTACCCGAAACATAGTGCCCAACAAGAGGTCAAATGACACGCCTGTTGGGTAGCCCATAGAACCTCATAAAATCTTCAGAGCTTATTGATCTTATGTTAATATACATGAAGACATTCATGTACACTCCACCATGTGACATGCCAAAATTCATTAATTATTCCATTAAGCTCAATAGTATTATACATCACTACCTCACCACAATCAGTTCTCAAGAGAATATTTGAATTACACACTCAATACAACAACAAATCTATTTACGATCTAACAACATTCACTCATAAATAGAATATGACTATAGATGTATACAACTAGTCTTCACAAACTAGAGTACTCACTCTAGACAATATATCATATGAAAGAAACATGCAAACTAGCACTAGATTCACACACATTCTAACAATGTATATTGAGGATAGTGCTCAAGGAAACCGAGTTTAATCTTGCATTAAAAGTTTAATGTTGGTAAGCATTTAGTGAGTATACCCGCCACATTATTTTATGTAGAACGATATTCCATATATGCCTCCTTGTTGATCAAGCCTTAGATGAAATGACACCTTGTCTCTATTTGTTTAGAATTGTGATGAGACACAAACTGTTTATAACTTAAATAAAAGATTGATTATCACAATAAAGAAGAGTAGGAGTCTTTTCCATAACTCCCAACTCAAGAAGTAACTTCTTCAACCATATTCCTCACAAATTACAATAGAAACAATGTCCATGTATTCAACCTCAGTGGATGACAAAGAAACAAAAGCCTACCACTCACTACTCCAATATATCATTCATGATCCTAATGAGAAATAATACCCTGCATTGGAGCTTCTAAAGTTTTCAACTCTTGCTCAATTAATATCTACAAATCCATACAAGTAAATTCCTTTCCCTTCTCATAACTAAGGACATACAAAATTGTCCCACTCAAATATCAAAGGGCTCTTTACCAACTCATAAATGAACCTCTTTAGGCTTCACCGTGCATTGGCTTAAGATATTCAATGCATCTAATAACTTAGGACACGTATTACACAAGTAAAGAAGACTACAAATCAATTGATGACATATGTTGGCATCCACACGTTTACTTGGGTCATCCTTTCACAATTTCACACAAGGATCCATGGGTGTAGAATTAAGTTTGCAACCTTCCATTCTAAACTTCTTCAAAGTCTCCATAGCATACTTGGCATGAGTTAAAATAAGTTTATTTTTGCCTTGCCACACCTCTAAACCAAGACAACAATTAAAAACAGCCAAATATTTCATCTCAAATTCATGCAACAACTAATTATTCAACCAATGAATCAAATCATCATCATTAAAAATTACAAGGAAATCATCCACAAATAAACCAACAAGCACAATGCTATCCCCATCACATAGAAAATATAGATTAACATTAACAAAGGATTTTTTTATGCATTTTTCATGGAATCACTCATCAATTCAAGTGTACCATGCAATACAAGGAGCCTTATTAAGGCCACATAAGTAATTCAACTTGAACACAATATCCTCCTTACTAGCAACCTAAAAATCTTGTGGTTGTCTTATGTAGACTTCATCTTTCATAACACACTTTAGAAAGAAAGTTTTCACATACATTTGGAGAATAATCTAATCATAACAAGAAGCCAAGGAAATAACAGATCTATTGGTAGTATATTTTACAATTGGAGCATAGGTATCATCATAGTTAATATATATCTATTGACTAAAACTTTTCACAAAAACAATGCTTTATACTTTTCAATGAAACAATCAAAATTATGTTTCAAGTTCAAAATCCATTTACTACCAATCACAATATTCCCTAAGGAAAATGGATCAAATCACACACACATCATTCCTCATGATGCTATCATATTCTTCTTGCATGGCTTCAAATTGATGCTTCATTAAAAATCTTGGGATCATAATCAACAAAAGGTACTCATCAAAGTAAAAAATTTGCTTAATACATGTTATTTAAAACTATAGTTTTAGTAGACCTCTTAGGAGGCATTTGGAACTCTCATTTTTCCCTCAAGATTCAACTTTGACCTTTCAACATGTTTCTTAGCCTATAGAGGTCTCTACCCAGTAGTATTTTGATGATCTTTGTGTTCACTACCACTCACCTTATCAAATCCCTTATGTTTCATGCAAGTTATCCCCATTTTGATAAATAAGGAGATGATGTATCGAGACCCTCATGTTGCAAGCATGGAGTGCCAAGAGACCACATGACTAGAAATGTCCACGTGCACATATGTAATCCATTTCTATCACCACACGTCAATCCATCGTCAGAGAATCCACCACACCAACTAGCTTTTGGAAAGCATTTGGGTCTTGCTCCGTGCAATACAAGTCAGTTATTGTGGCAGGTAATCACTCTAATATTTGAGGCATTTAAGCATGTTTTATTGAAGTTTCTTTTGATTATAGAACATCTTCTTGGAAATTATGCTTTTGACCTTGTTTCACCTTGGCGAGTGTCATCAATTTCCTAGTAAGTGTCCAACTTTTGGGGAAGGCATGTAATTGGGGGTCCCTTGAAGGGTCATCGTACCATTCTCGTCCATAGTTATCACTTTCTGATCATTGCTTTCCCATCACATTTCCCTCTTCTAGGCCCTTTGGCTTTAGTGATCCAAGAAGGGCATGCACCTCATCTCATGGGAAAAATGGGTTGAAGGCCCAAAGGTTTATAGATGGAAAAATATAAAATCCAAACCATTAACCTTCTAGATGCTTTCCCATGGATCTCGAGGAAAATTAAAAGTCTCTCATAAAAAATTGATGGGACCCGTGAAAGAAAAAATAATAAAAAATTCCAACTAGGGAGGGGCATGTGTGGGCACTATTTTTAATGCTTAGGTAGAATCCCCACACATGTTCCCACCTTGGGGAATCATAACGTGACCAAGGTAGAGTCAAGGTGGGCACAATTTTTATTGCTTATGTAGAACCCCCACCTTGGCTTAACCTGGAAACGTCCTAAAAGAATTGAAGGCAATGAATGGGCTCAGAAAACAGATGCACTAAAAACGAAGGTGCAACACACCCTCGAAAAAAGCACCCACATATGAGAGAATATGAGCCCTTGTATGTCATGAAACCCATTGACCTATGGAGTCTAAACCCCTATCCACCTCATCATCCACTACATGACCTTGAAGGGGCATCCTTGAAGCATCCCCTACTTGAGGGTTTTGGTCTACCCAATAGGAATTTTATGACACCCCTCACATACCTAAACTTGGTCAATTGTATAGGGTCTTTTTTGGCACAGGGGCAGACCCAGGTTTCAACACTACAAAAATGCACCAACAAAACCCTAACTACCGACCCTTTCGACAACACCTATGAAGAAGATGAAGTCTCACCCGAGGTAGAGGCAGGGGTGGTTGCAGAAATTAGGTGTCTGCAACCTTAGCTGGGACATAGATCTATGCTTATAATACTTGATAGAGTAGTTAACACCGTTAGTTCATCATTATTTAACCAATATCTACTCTGCAGATAAAATAGAGCATCGCAACATTCACCCTAATCTAATGTATCTAAGCACTTAGCATAAAGAAATAGATTAGATCTAGCAGATTCGAGCACTAAGCAAGTTCACATAGGTCAAATCTAGCATCCAGGGTCATCATAATCACAAAGCATAAACAAATCTATCTATCTATATCAAAGCACTTAGCAAATAATGACATAAACACATCAGAACATCGCACAGAGCATAATAACATAGTATTTACGTGGTTCACCCCCACCCCGGGGATACGTCCACCAACTCTTCTTCTTTATTATCTTCAATCAGTCATCTACATGCACAGAGCCACAAAAACCCTACTTTGCATAGAACAAGAGATCTGTGCGCACCTCACCAGATCCTCCTTCCCCGAGCTAGGTCTAGCACAAATCCTTTCACTGTCTGTTACAACCACTTGCACTTAGCTCTACAAGTTTCTCACAATATGCATAGAGCATATACAAACCGTACTTGCACTTATCACTTAGCTTATCACCCAAGCTACTTATGTCACCTAGCTACTTATTTATACTTTACAAAATAGGCCTAAACATGGGTAAACCCATGGGCCGACATCCCATACCCATTACATAATCCCAAATCCCAAAAAGGACCCAAAAAGGGACCGAGATCCTGTGATATCTGCTTTGTTTTGCACTCAGTCTTCGACAGGCTGTCGAAGTCCCAAAATAGGTCAAACTTGACCAAGGATCTCCCAAAACTTGGTCAAGGGCCAACATGCCCCCAACACTCACCTGTGACTCGTCCCGAGTCACTCTGGTTTGACTAGTTCTGCTTCGAATGCCTCGAGCTTGGCTCGAGCTGCTTCGACTTACTACTGTGCTATGACCTCCTATTCATAAAACTCTTGGATGATTGAATCATTGATAGGTCCCTCTAGACGTTGTTCAGTTGTAGTGACAACTTGCTCTAGCTCTTCTCCTTGGCCTTCTACCTCTGTAAACAATTGATAGGCCTTATCTTGTATAGGTTGGATCCTCTGAGTTACTTCCATAACTCTGCTTTGGATAGTGTGGATCTGCTGCTGGGTGGTCCGCTGCTCTTGGGATCTCTTCATTCTTTCCATAACTGACAGGGGCTTCAACTATGCTTGTATCTTTTCGGCTTGATACTTCGCCTCTTGGAGCTGTGACTCCAGTGCCTTCAATTCTGGGTTCTCCATGAGTTGTTCATAGGTTTGGGCACTGTGACCAGTGAGTTGCTTACATTCCAGGGTAAGAGCCTTTAGTCTTTCAACTGCACTCTGGGGGATTGCTTCTTTTGGTCTCTTACATCTTGTGGGGTCTCAGGTACAATGTGTAGCTCCAAATCTACTATGCATTGCTGTAGTTGTTGGATGGCTTCTGCGAGCTGGTTCACTTGCTATGTAACTTGGTATTCTGCCTTGATTTTTAAGACTGTCATAGAGCGAAGTGATCTGTTGACTGCTTCTTTTACTTCAAGTTTCTCTGTGAGCAATTGTTCATTTTCTTATTGTAGCTGTGCTTTTTCTTCATCAAAATTTTCTTGGAGAGCAAGATTTTCCTGTTCTACAACACTGCATTGCTCTACGAGTACTCCTTGTACTTGTGTCAAATCCTGGGTGGCTTGCTCTGTTTCTTCATGTTCTCATCGAAGGCGAGCTTCGACTGTATCGGCTAGGCGGTGGAGTTGGGTTGGCTCATCTCCCAATTATGGTTCTCCCGACACAGTGGAGAGTACCGACTGGACTGTAGGGCCTGCTGTACCCCTTTGAGTTCAATCTCAATTCGATCATACATCTCTTCTTGCTTTGCTTCTTGTTTCTCTGCTATTTCAAGAAAAGCGTCTTGCAGGGCTGCTATGAGGAAGTTGAAGTCATCGGAGGTGAGGACAGTCTACATCTTGGTCATGGTGGCCTTTGATTTATTTTGGGAGGAAGGTTTCAGAGGCAAACCTTTATTCTTATTCAGGGGATCATCCTCGTCTCCTTGCTTCTATTCGAATTCTTTGTCATCTAACTCTTCACGATCACCTCCTTTCTCTGGTGATATGGAAGCAGTCTTCATGGATGCACTGTCTAATCCTTGGACCTCTTCGGTATTCTTTGTCCTGCTAAGTCGGTATTCTTTGTCCTGCTAGGTCCGGGTGTATCCTACACTATTTCTGGGCTGTCGATGTCGGATATCTCCGCAGGGTCTGCTATAATAAGGAGGTCCAATGACCAATCCTTAGTGATCTCCTCCAAGTCCTCCTCCGTCAGCTTATAGTAGGATTGAAGCTGTTGCTTGTGTTCATCAGCGTGCGCTGTGATGTAAATAAAATGTCGATCTACGCTGAACTTCATCAAAGGCCTGAACCAGTGTAGAGTGTTTGGATTCATGTGAGGCTCAAACTGTATGGATATCTTCAACTGATTGTAGTGGGTATGGAAAACAACATTTGATTTCCACTGTTTATTCATATCACTTGAAAACCACAGTGTACTGAACTTCACGGCCAACGATTCAAATGGATCGATGTCTGGGAAGGTTGCACCTTCCGACATCTCCCAGGAAATAAAAGATATAAGGATCAAGAGCCAGCTAAAAAAAAATTCATATCCTTGATCATGTGCTTCTCTGCAGTCGAGTTCCAACTGGTTCACCAGGTACTTCGCCCAGTTCATCTGAAGGCCTTCTGTGCACTTCCCTGCGAGGTCGACTACAAAACTGGTGACTTGGGTAGGTCGGTTCTTTTGTACTAACTTCCCTACAATCAACTGATAGGCACGGAAAACTGCACCACTCTGGATAGAAGCTACCTTGTAGCCTCACGTTCCCTTCTCGACATCGCCATAAGTGTCCTTGATCTTTTGTGCTAGAGCGCGATCCATGGATTTTCCGAGGTAAAACTCTTGTGGATTAGGTCCTTGCATACTCAAGCCCGTGATCTGATTGATCAATGTTGGATCAACTGTTATATGACAGTTTAACCACAAATAACTGCCATGGTAACAAGATAACAATAGATTGACACATGCATTCGCCTCCTGGTGTCTTCCGAAGTGGGGAATCTTCATGACGTTCAACAGGGTGGACTGCGCGAGGTTCATATTCCATGACTGGGGGATTATCTTCGAATTCTTCCCCTTAGTTATGTTTAGGTACTTATGAAGGGCGAGCATGTTATAGAATTTACGATCTCCAAGGTTGAAGTCGCTAAAATTCAATGCTGCAATCTTATCGGTCTGCTTGAACTGCGTGTATCCCCTTCGATAGGTACGCCACAACCAAGTTGTATTCGAAATATTTGGGCATGCTGTCTCAATTTACTATGTCTCTCAGAGGTGGAATATAGGTGGGTAATATGGTCGGGATCAATTTTGCATTCACTAGATCATCCCTGTGCTTGGTTCGCTTTTCATCTGATGGCCAAGATGGTCCGGCTCCGTGAGTAGTTGACGAAGAGGCTGGTAGTCCTCTCGTCAATGATGCTTGTACACCTGTAGACATCGACATGACTCCTTCAGTCATGAGGTCGATAAAAACTTCTTCAACAACTTTTTATGCAATGCTCAACTCGTCCGACATACACACTCGAGGTTAACAATCTTGGGTTCAGAGGGTAACTTAGACACAGTTATGTGATAGAGAGCAAGAGTGCAATGATCACTGTGCAAAATCAAATTAGTCTGCAGGCTCAAACTCTCGGTTGGAAAAAGTGTTCTCGGTGCATGATGCGATGGGATAAATAGGTAACTCGGCAACGAGTCACTTGCAACGGGTATGAAGCCTTCATTAACTCTGTTTTGTCCGTTACGACGCGGTCCCAATGGTCGGATGGTGAGATGTCTGTCCATAAATGTCTTTCTACCCGTTCGGAGCGCTGGTCTAACGGTTATAATGTCCCCAATGACTATATTTCTTTGTCATGGTGAAGTTCCATGTGTCACTGTTCTGATATGCCGACGAAGCTCCAATTTTGCAAAGTTACCTTCTGCGAGGTTCCCTCTGGAACCTTCTACAACTTGTCGATTTTACCTCTCTTCTTACTTAGCTTTCTAGCCTTCTTTCTAGTGAGCTTTGTCTCGGTATGCATTTTTCCGTTGTAATTCTTATCTTCTTTTGGCATAGTTACTTCATGCTGTTGAGATTCTTTCCTAAGATTCGAGGGCGATCCTTCTTCTTTATCTGGAATAGGTACTTCAATCTTCTGTGGGTCTTCTAGTTTTCTTGCAACTTCGACATCATGGTCTTTGGTGTTAAATAACTTTGATCTGTTCTTATATTCTTCAATCAAGTGTGCGATCCTTCTAGTCATGAATTCTTTTAACTCTTGCTTCTTTTTCTCTAAAACTTCTTCTTCTTCTTGCCTTCTAGCCTGATCTCTTTCAATCATGGGTTTTCCTAGTAGCATGGTAAATGGAGCACTATCCCCAATAAATTTAATGATCTCAAAATTTTCTTCTGTCGAAGTTCCGTTGGCATTCATAGGTATCTGGGTTAGCTTTCCACATAGGTTTATCAACTTTCCTTTGAATAGTCCTATTCCTACTAATGAAGGAATCATAACATGCCTCCCTATAGCTTCCCAAGTTCTCTATGTCAAGATATTCACCTGTGTTTCCTCATCTATAACACAGTTAATGTCGAAGTCTCCTATTCCTGCTTCAAGGCAGTCTTTTTCTTTGAATATCTCTGATAATGTGACATGTCGATGCTCATTCATGGTTTCTTTCATCTGTAGAAATACTTTCTCTCATTCTTTCTGGGATTCTGTCACAATCTTAGTTTCTCGATCTTCCTTAGGGTTTTCTTGTCTCATGTTCATTTCTTCAAGCTTAACAATCATTCTAGGACAATCCAATACTTCATGGTCCATAGCTTTGCAACAAAGACAACTAGGTCTTCTCCCAGGGAATTCCTTAGCGAGATGTCCCAGTCTTCTGCAACTATAATAGAGGGTTAATCTTCTCTTTCTTTTAAATGATCCCCAACCTTTCCTGTACTGCGCGCTAGGATCATGGTAGCTAACCTGCAAACATTTCTTTCTAGGATCCTGCATACACTTATTAGTCCAAACATTCTTTCTATGCATAGGTATAACATATTTTTCACTATTCTTATCAGATCTACTCATATCAAACCTTCTTTCATCTAATAATACCGTAGTTTTCAAGCTAGGATAGAATCTATCAAACATACCTAGATCCATACTGTTGAAACTAAAAATTTCCACTTATCTTACTTCTACAGAGCACAAAGCTTTCAGATCCAAAACTTTCCAATATTCTTACCTTTATCAAAGCACAGAGCTTTCAGATGTTACCTCTTTTAATCAAACAGTCTCACTTTTACTTTTCTCAGAGCACAAAGCTTTCAGATCTTACCTCTTTTCTTCAGATCATACTTATTTTCCTTAGCACAGAGCTTGTCAAACTAACTAGAGTATTGTACACTAGAGAAACAGATCTACACACAGAGCTTTCACAATTTCAGGTAAGATATTTGCGTAAAGCTTCTTCTTCCTCAGTTCGGCAACATAACCATTTTTTGGCATAGGGGAAGACCCAGGGTTCAACGCTACAACAATGCACCAACAAAACCCTAACTACTGGCCCTTTAGGCAACACCTACGAAGAAGATGAAGTCTCACACGAGGTAGAGGTAGGGGTGGTTGCAGGACTCAGGTGTCTGCAACCTTAGATGGGACACAAATATGTGATTATAATTCTTTATAGAGCACTTAACACCATTAGTTCATCATTATTTAACCAATATCTACTCCGCAGAGAAAATAGAGCATCACAACATTCACCCTGATCTAATGTATCTAAGCACTTAGAATAAAGAAATAGATTAGATCTAGCAGATTCGAGCACTAAGCAAGTTCACATAGGTCAGATATAGCATCCAAGGTCATCATAAGCACAAAGCATAAAAAAATCTATCTATCTATATCAAAGCACTTAGCAAGTAAAGACATAAACACATCAGAACACTGCACAGAGTAGAATAACACTGTATTTACGTGGTTCACCCCCAACCTGGTGCTATGTCCACCAACTCTTCTTATTTATTAGCTTCAATCAGTCATCTACATGCATAGAGCCGCAAAAAACCTACTCTGCATAGGACAGGACTGCGCGCACCTCGCCAGATCCTCCTTCCCCGAGCTAGGTCTAGCACAAAGCCTTTCACAGTCTGTTACAACCACTTGCACTTAGCTCTACAAGTTTCTCACAATATGCACAGAGCATCTACAAACCATACTTGGACTTAACACTTACCTTATCGGCTAGGCTAATTATGTCACCTAGCTACTTATTTATACTTTACAAAATAGGCCTAAACATGGGTAAACCCATGGGCCGACATCCCATACCCATTACTGTTGAAGGAAAATCTCCCCGCGGACAGGTAGATCTCCTCTTGAGAGATATACTCTTAACTCTTAAGACAAAATATGCTTATCATGGAAACTGACTTCCTTTTAGATCTAGATAAACTAATGTGTGAGGAGGAAGGAGAAAATAAGTACCTTTTACCGGTGTTTGTCCCTGCACGGTCCAAGTTGAGCTCCAATCTTGAACTCCTCGATGAGCCCTGTAGACAAACAAAAGTACAAACAACTTCCTACTCTATTGTGATTAGCTCGAAATAGACCTATCTATTAGAGACAAATTCATGTGAGATCAAACACAGAATTGAAAGAAACATTCCAAGCATATTATATTAAAGAGAACAACAACAAAGAATGCTTACAGCCATAGATGCGAGTGTAGCAGCTTCGTCAAGTTCCCCTTGTCAAACCCTTGCTTAAACAACCCACATGCAGAATGCTGATGTTCCAAATGACATACCACTCATGAGATCATAAGTTTGGTATAATTCTCAATCTCCATTCCCCCTCCTCCATGGAAATCCCTCATTATATAATATTTGGAGACTTAACCACCATGGAGAGAATCTCTCATCAGATCCACTAAGAA
>ML822073.1:170626-189267 GCA_009831015.1 Picea engelmannii | reverse complement strand
CCTTCATGTAATATATCCCTCCTCCACATTGACTAGGGATTGTGACATAGGTTATTCCATGGTGTCAAGGTGTATGCGACACTTATACGACACTTTACGACACTTAGGGTGAGGTGCCTAGGTGTGCAAATTTCATGTGTAACAGAATGCCCCCTAAAGTGTGAGGTCATAAGAGAGAATGATGGCCGAAACACTTTACAAATATTTAAAGCAAGGGTGTGGACTTGAAGAACCTGATAGAAGCTGCACACAAACATCCAACAAATATTATGACATGTTTCAAACCCAAGGCATGCATACCTATGCTTGAGTGATAGAGACTTGCCAGAGATGGCCGCCATAAAATACATTGCAGATCCATAATTATATTGATAAAAAGGGTATATACACTGAAAATACATCGCGGATCTATACTCCCATGAATTGAACTAATCATAGACATGAAGAATACACAGTGGATCTATGAGATGACAAGACATAGCCACGACCAATACAAAGTGGATCTATGTAACAGTATATGTTTCATTGTTCAAAAGAAACTCCTTCGCAACCTGGGAAAAGTACATATAAGAGTGATGACTCAACCCAGGGTCTTCTTACCGATCTCGATGTAATATGAATCTAACCATGTGAATAGATGTACTGATGTCGAACATGGCAGAAACCACTTGATTACTGGTCAATGATGTAAACCGTTAACAAGCACGAGGGAAATCATCATTAATGTCAATGATTCCCAAGGTACCCTAGTACATTCCAACGAATGTGAATGGATGATCTGAAGTCGAACATCCATGGAATCATTCGATCAGAGTTCAATGATGTAAACCCACTGTCGAACGTGAGGAGGCCTACCATTGAGGCATGCAGGTCCCAAAGTACTAACTGGTTTCTAAGTCTAGTTCTTGGATAATGTGCTGAAGTCGACAGGAATAGACTTGTCGAAGGAGGGCCTTGATGTATCCCCCATCAACGACACGAAAAGGACACAGAGATGTAATTGGTAGATCAAATGAACATGGACTAACACAGGTATTGAGACAAGATATTTGTGATGGCTGACTCTCGAGGTGGATACTTCCCATGAACACCGAGGCACAACAGAAGAAACATGACATGGACCAAAACACGATGATGCAATGGATACTTTGAATTTCGTTGGGTGACCCAAAGGAGTAAGAAAAAATCAGAGGATTGGTTCAGTGCAGAGGTTCAGCGGGTTAATATGTGCGCAAAGACAAAGTGCCGTGTTCAAGGGTGACTCTAAGAGTTACTTGGTAATGTTCTCAAAAATGGCTTGGCTTGCTTCCTTCAATTTCCCCCCCATCCAGATAGATGAGTACCTCTTTTTGATTTAACGAGCTCGAGGAGGGTAATGCATGCTCGATATGACTCACCTTCGGTAAGTCCCTCTTCTTTTTTAACGAACTAGAAGAAGTAAGGGTTCGGTCCTGTATGGCCCTGTCGATGTTTGTTTAACGAGTCCAAAGATAGAAAACTCGAAGGTTTTTCATGATTATAGAGTTTGGAAAAACACTTAAAAGAGAACTCTCTCAGTTCCTTTTTCATAAAGTAGTCAGATGAGACTGAAAAAGAGATAAATTATCGCTCAACAGACGTTTTCTTCAAATACTTTAACGAGCGTGAAGAGAACAAGGTCGCTCGACAATCTTTTCATGTTTAGAGAGTCTGAAAATAACTTAAAGATGACTCCAATGTTGTCTTTTTTCGTAATGTTAGTCTCACGAGGTCGAAAAAGAGATAAATTATCACTCGAAAGACACCCTTTCAAACCTTTTAACAAGTGGGAAAGGAAGCAAGATCACTCGACAATATTTTCATGTTTAGAGAGTCTGAAAAGAGCTTAAATGAGACTCCAGGGGGTTCCTTTTTCGTGTATCCATACAGGTCCGAAAAAGAGATAAAAGTTTACCCGTATGCATTCTCATGTATTTACGAGCACGAGAAAGAACAAAGACTAAGAAAAGTATGCCCCCAGCTTGAAAGCTAGTGGCTTAACTCCAGAAAGATCATCAAAGGCTGGAGACATGCCCTCCAAGCTTCAATTCATTCACCAGCTCTGAGGTTGTCACCAATTTCTCTAGCAGATGAGAAAAAGGAGAAGGGTGGATGAAAAGAAGGTGCAAGAGAGGTGGCTGTTTCATTTTTTAACGAGCTTGACATAGGAAAAGAATTATGCTCAGGGCCTCTGTTTCATTTTTTAACGAGCTTGCCATAGAGAAGAGAAACTATGCTCGTGATTTTGTCTGGATCATGGCTTCCAAGAGGATAATTCTCTGGAAGGGTACCATGTCAAGGGACAAAACTCGGTCACGACCTCCAGGAAATTTTCGCTGGATGGAAGATAATCACTCAGGAAGGAACACATGTCGAGGGTCACGATAGGGGTAAGGAGATCAGGCTCCAATAATCCTACTGAAGAAATCACCATATCCACTACCGGATCCAAATCATCGGAAGTTGAAAGCATGGGAGATGATGAAAAATCAACATCAGGAGGGGAGATAGAGAGTATATCTCCCCGAATTTCTTCACGAGGGGGAAGAAAAGAGGATCGATGATGGTTATTATCCTGAGGTAACTTGTCAATGCAAAACATTTCCGAAATAGATTCATCCGAAGGAAAAGTTGGGGAAATGTAGTCGATTGCAGATGACAAGGAACTCAACCATGATTGCATCGAGGAAACGTCAGGTGCCAATAGATGTTGGTCATCCGACGAGGGAGCAGTGGATTGGGTAGAAACATATGATGTTTCAGCTGGACTAAGTGGCACGGTGTCACCTAGTGCATCGAATTCCAACGAGGTACAATCCAAGGGTTAGATGATTCCAAAGATTGACAAGCCACAGTCGAAATCATATCAACAGTGGAAATATGATGTGTAGTCGGTGGAAGTGGTGTAGGGAAGGTACCCATGAGGATGGAATCTTTCAGTAAGCCAACACCAATGCTTTCATACATGATCTTGTGGTCTCCCAAGAAAGGAATATTGTTGGTAGCGGGAGTGCGAACATAGGTCGTGCAGAAATCCAACTGATCAACAATGACAATTTTTCCCTGATGAGGAAATTGGACACATCGAAAAACTGATGAGGAAACGACAGTCATAGCATAAAACCAACTTATTCCAAGTAATAAGTTGTAATCGAGGGGAGCATCGACCACCTCGACATCAACAGTAACAAATTTTCCACCCAATAGGATGGGCAGGGACTGTAAAAGCCCATGGGGATGAAAACCTCGCCCATCAAAGGTGCATAACATCGTTGGGGATTTGTTGAGTGCTGGTGATTTTAAACCTTTCCAACACGCCAAAGACATGACACAAGTCGAGGCTCCCTCATCCAGAATAGTTCGGTGGATTTGTTGGTTGTGAACAACAACATCAACTTGGAAAGCAAGTTGGTGGGAGAGTCGAGATGCATAATCATCCAGGTTAAACATGATATGGTTGGATGACTCAGGATCAATAGCGCCAAGAGTGGCCAAGAGCGTTCTACGTTGACTGGGGAAGTGCTGTAGAACTTCTAACACAGACATAACACACGACGCTTGAGACAAATATTCAACAATGTTGTAGTTCTGGGCGGCACATGAACTAGGATTAAAGGTAGCTTTGCGGATAGTTCTCTTAAGAGGGCGTAAGATAGAGTCAAACATGGGTTTCTCAATCTGAAGTGGTCCAGACGGAGGATTCACCGATGGAAGACTAACAGAGGACGATGATGGATCCGGTAAAGTACCGGTACCGTTAATGTCTTTTCCTTTATCAGGGTTACCTGGTGTGTCATATGCCTTAGAGTGAGTGGTAAAATTGATCCCATTAAACATATAAATATGTGCACTCGACGAGGCCTCATCATGAGGATCGCTAGAACTGCCCCCAGGAGAGGGAGTTTCAACAACCATGGATTGTTGCTGTGGAAAAGGATGAGTAAGCACAACGGGTTGTGACTTTCCTTGGAAAATTTTGGCAACTTCATTGCGAAGTAGACAATCTCAAGTGTAGTGATCGTCACCACAAATTATACATGGAAATTTCAGTTTCCGTTGTGGTTGCTTTTCGGTAGCAGGTGTTTGATTTTTTGGTTGTTCATTATTATTTTTTGATTTATTCTTTGTCTTCTTCTTACCTCCAGATTGTTGTGAAGGGGCAGATTGAACTGCATTCACCTCAGAGATCTGAGTTTGAGGGGAGGTAGAGGAGAGTGTGGTCGATTGGGAAAAAGATTGAGTTTTGACAGAACCGATAACACCATCTGCATGAGATGAGGATGACGACTTAGATGGATCGGTATTGGCTCGAGCAACATTTGGAAGAAAATCATACAAAGTACCAGATTGGGAATAAACCAAATCTAAATACTGAGCTCGAGCAATGGATTGTTCCTCTGTGACCACACCACCCATAGCAACATCGCTAGCGATCGGGGGGTAACAGTGATTTAGTAAACCATTCCACCAATAGTATGTCAGGAATGACTGCCTTGATCATCCTTCATCGTCGCCTCCACTCATGAATATGGTCAGAGATATGCACAGAGTTAGTTTGACGAAGGGAGGTCAAGAGTTTAGTACCCGTCTCATAGTGAATAGGCAGTTGAAAGTGCGTGAGGAAAGACATGGAAAGGGAATTGAAATCATGAAAAGAAGCACGTGGTAGTTCAATATACCACTTTGTTGCCGAACTAGTAAGTGTTTGCTGGAAAAGACGCAAATGTACAGAATCATCCATGAGGGAGTTTGATGAACACCACAAATGGAAAGTCATCACATGGTTGTTCGGATCTTCTCCAGGGTTTCCATCAAATTTCAAAATATCAGAAGGAAGTTTAGCTGGAATGACTGGCCAAACCGGTGAATGAAAAATAGGATCATTAGTTAACCGAGACAAGTCTGGGAGATCAAGAGTCGCGAGGAAAGGTAGCTATCGGTTAATTTGCGAATGATACTGGTGTGGCATAGGAACACCAGTAGGACCATAAACTGGGTTAGATGGATAGTTGTAACCAGTAGGTCCTCCTACATATGGTTGTTGCTGGCCAGGATAAGAAGGATTCGATGATGAATGAGAAACATTTGCATAACTCGATGGGTTCTGAACATTATAGGCCGTGTGATTTATTTGCTCATGAGGAGGATAAACATTTTTCCCTTGAGAATGGTAAGGAGTAGATACTGGAGGCAGATACACATTAGACCCATGAGGAGGATAAGACTGTGGTCCCAGAGAACTCCAGGTGGTGTTTGGGATGCCGCCCGAATAAGATTGTGCGTAAGATGTTTCAGAAGGAACATGATTGGATACTCCTCCTAGTGGGTTATTATATGAGTGCCCCCCAATGTGGGGTTGAGTAAAAGTGCCTCCTGAAGATACTCCCTAGGATTGTGAAGGGTTTCCAGCAAACGAAGGTTGCCCCCCTGCCAGCGGTGGATTTATGACCGGGGTATGACTGGCAAACAGAGGTTTCCCTCCAGGAGGAGCATGAAAAGGGGGATGTCCCCCGGAAGGGGTAGGCCCGCCATGGAAAGGTAGTCCTCTAGGAGGGAAAGGTTTGTTGGATGGTGGTTTTCCTCCAGCCGGTTGTGTTTGGCCAGCAGGGGTCTGCATTCTCGGGTGAGAAGATGTTCCAGCAGGATCGTGTGGAACATGTGGAGCTATAGAGTAAAAGCTTGTAGAAATGGGGATAGATATTGAAGTTCTTTGGAGATGAGAAGAGGTGATGAGTCCAACATTAGGATGGACTTGTGCTGGTGTAACAGTAGGGTTAATAACCTGATCGACTGGGTGATTCATGGTTTGACCAGATGGTCCTATTTCACTAGGAGGGTCATGAGGATGAAAAGGCTGTCGAAAGGATTCAAAATGTTCATAGAGACCGCGTCCCAATGAAGTTCTCCATACAGAACGAGAAGGTGTGGGATTGGTATTTACTGCAGTGCTAGGATGAACAAGAGTCCTATACTCATCACCAAATATTGGTTCTGTGGATCCCATATATGTTTTGGTAAAAATCCTGTCCGGTAATCATGGGATCTCTTCATCTATGACATTCCCAAGGGAGTCTAAACGAACTAAAAGTGGTTCTAGAGGGGTTACCAACACAGATATAGTGGTATTTTAAACCATAACCAAAGCGCCTTCTAAGTTATCTAATGGAGGAGCAATAACACTTCCAACATCGAATTGATTTTCTACCTCTCTACGGTAGTTGTCTTCTGGAGGGTTAGGAGGTAAGGGTTGATATCCTTTCGGAGGCAGCCCTTGCATCCTACGTGATCGACGAAGACCTTTATCGTCTATAGGCTCAATTGTGGAGAATAACAGAACACACTGAAAAACTAGGGCCAACTAACAAAAAGAAACAACATACACTAATCAAATCTAGGAATCAACCAAGCAAACAAAACTTCTCTCGATGATCGTACTAGTTGGTGATGAAATCCAACATCGCGTGATCAAGTCGAAAAGGGGCTAGGATATGGTGGAATAGTTACAATGGTGACCCGCTTAACAGACTTTCACCTTGGTGCAAGCTTCCACGCATTAATTGTGGATTTACCCTCCAAGGATCCCGAGTGAGTTTGACCAATGTCTATTCCAATTATAGTGAGACTTTCCTTCACCATCACCTTGTGTAAGTACCTAAAGATTATGGCAACTAAAGACACCAATTCGTAGTGAGTCCCTGGGTGGGTACAGTCGACAGTCCGATACGAAACGTATGGGCAGGATAAGAAGTCCGAAATCAACCCGAGAGGCTCCCACACATAATCGTGGGTATACCTCCAAGTGACCCCCAATATATGATACGACCACAACAAATAGTTGAACCACGGAGGGATAATCTCCATAATTCGCCCAAATGCGATCTCGTGTGTAACCCCTGTGTGAGAGGGGGATCTCAGAAAACCAATACGACAATTGGATTTGACTCTCCCTAGCTCATGATGCTAATTTTTGTTTTGGAAACTTTGGAGAGTTGTACTCACAGCCTAATCCAAAGTACTAACCCTAGTCTACTGTTGGTGGAAGATCCTAAAAACAAAAAAATGTTCTAGATAATTTTTAATTAGCATTCGTTTTACGACAATTCTTTACTCAAAGGGTGTATGAAAGTGAAACTGATGGAATGATGACTCAATTCCTAAAAAGATGCATAAAATATGATAATAAATCATTTCTTTTCAATGAACGCCTATTTAAGGGAAGGCAAAAGAGTCGTTTTCACTATCAAACACTAATATGGAATGTCCTCAATCAATTTTGTTCTCAATCGAATGCAATGCAATGCTAAAACATTTCATAAATGTTTTCTAATATGAAAACCAATCACTAATATGTATCTTCGTCGTTTGTATACGAATGATGATTAATTCAATGCAAAAAAATTCTCCTACCAACTACCCTTTCAGATCAAGGAGATTTGGACAAGTATAAGCAAATTTCGCACAAACAACACACCCTCTTGGTATTATTGAAACAAGAAGCAAAAGAAAACAAACGATAACAAAGAAAATCAAGAAATTCACACAAAAGGGAGATGTTTAAGAACCATGACCTCAAAGAACCAAATGAGATGATCACAGATTTCTGATGTCCTTCACCAAAGTTCCCGCTCAGTCGGATAAGACAGAAGAAAGTAGTGGATCGATTCCAAGTTCTCAACAACAGAAAAAATCAAAATAAGGAAGAAGGCCACAAAATCTGAACAACAAAGTGCTTATTTCTCAGAAGGAAGGATGTCAAAGGTCAATAGGAAGAAGCATTGAATCACTAAGAAGCTCAACAAGTGAAAAACAAAGATTGGATCTCAGAAAATGTAATTCTGGAAAGGATTTTTTGCAAAAAGGGGCTGGCGCTCTGGTGTAAGGGGCACCAGAGCATTATAACACTCTGTATAAGACCAAGGGGGAGCGCCAACACTCTGATACCAAGGTAGGGGAGCGCCAGGCTTCTACAACTCACAAAATTGTCCAAAAACCCAAAATTCCAGTCAAATTTTGGCAATCAAGATGAATGTGATGGGGTAAGGAGACAATAAGCATATGAAATCAAACATATGGGGTGAAATGGGTCTAATAAGAACAAAGGGAAAGACAAGGTCTATGAGGAAAACCAAAACTGAAAAGTTTCGAGTCGTCCCCAGTGGAGTCGCCAATTTCTGTTGAAGGAAAATCTCCTAGCAAACAGGTAGATCTCCTCTTGAGAGCTAGACTCTTAACTCTTAAGACATAAGATGCTTATCATGGACAATGACTTCCTTTTAGATCTAGATAAACTAATGTGTGAGGAGGAAGGAGAAAATAAGTACCTTTTACCGGTGTTTGTCCCTACACGGTCCAAGTTGAGCTCCAATCTTGAACTCCTCGATGAGCCCTGTAGACAAACAAAAGTACAAACAACTTCCTACTCTATTGAGATTAGCTCAAAATAGACCTATCTATTAGAGACAAATTCATGTGAGATCAAACACAGAATTGAAAGAAATAGGCCAAGCATATTATATTAAAGAGAACAACAACAAAGAATGCTTACAACCATAGATGCGAGTGTAGCAGCTTCGTCAAGTTCCCCTTGTCCAACCCTTGCTTAAACATCCCACATGCAGAATGCTGATGTTCCAAATGACATACCACTCATGAGATCATAAGTTTGGTATAATTCTCAATCTCCATCCCCCCTCCTCCATGGAAATCCCTCATTATATAATATTTGGAGACTTAACCACCATGGAGAGAATCTCTCATCAGATCCACTAAGAAAGGGATCTCTAAGATATTTAGGGAGAAAATATCTCTTAAGGATTTTAAGGAGGAGATATTTCAACCATCCATGAGATCCTCCACCTTCCCTAAAAAATAGGAAACCAAATGTGAGGTGGATCCTCACACTTAATTACTTTCTTTTTCATGAATATTAATAATAATTCATGTGCACTTAGTATTTTTTGCCTTCATGTAATATATCCCTCCTCCACATTGAATAGGGATTGTGACATAGGTTATTCCATGGTGTCAAGGTGTATGCGACACTTATACGACACTTTACGACACTTAGGGTGAGGTGCCTAGGTGTGCAAATTTTATGTGTAACAGTTACATAATCCCAAATCCCAAAAAGGACCCAAAAAGGGGCCGAGATCCCGTGATCTTTGCTTCATCTTGCGCTCCGTCTTCGACAGGTTGTCGAAGTCCCAAAATAGGTCAAACTTGACCAAGGATCTCCCAAAACTTGGTCAAGGGCCAATAGTTTTTGAGAATTTTTTTAATTTGATGGGGTAGTTTTGATGCACATGTTAGGTGCCCTTCTTACTAGATGTGGTTTTCACTTGCCATGATATTTTGACTTGAGATTTTTGGAGGGGGTACCCATTTGTTTTGCAGGACCTTGTTTGGTTGACAATTTTGGAGGAACAAGCCTATCTTGGGATTCCATGGGGATTGAATCCCACTCATTGGATTCCAAGGGCCCACATGCCAGATCATGATGAATTACCTTTGGAGGCCTAAAATAAAACTTGGAAGACATGACCTATCCCTCACATGCCAAACGACTTGCTTAGGAGGGGAAATATGTCACTTCTTGAGTCTTGACATCACCTAAGGCTAGGGTTTGGTAGTGATGGAGGTATTTCTCATTGACACATGGAACATTTTGAAGGAAGAAGGCTTTGAACCATGAAGAAGAGGCTTGGATGAATTACAAGTGGAATTTGGAGGCCTAGCCATTCTTCCCCAACTCCAATGACTTGCTCCAAGTGTCAAAACGTCCCCTAAAGGGGTGACATCATCTTGTTTTAGGGTTTCTAATGTGAAAAAAGTGAAAATTAAATATTATATTTTGGTTTAAGGGGTAAGATAAGGATTTTTGACCCCTTATCTTATGTTTTACCCTTTGAATGTGGACAAACTATGTTTTATATTTTTAGTATAAATAGAGATCAATTGTATCTCATTTGAACATAACTCTCCCATTGTGAGAAGTATTTGGCTGAAATTTTTTCTATTCTTGGGAATTATGGTGTTTCTCTCTTGTGCACTTGTCTTTTGGTGATATCTCTTGGTGAATATTGGAGCTAAAGTGGTGCATTCCCCATGGAGGCTTATTGTCTTGGTCTTGGATGACGATTGCTTGGTGAAACTAGGGTTTGATCTGTCTCTTTCTTGGAATTGGTAAGGAAAATATGCACTTGTTAGTTGTTTATTGCTCTTTATTGGTTATTTATGGTTGAAAACCTAGGAGGAGTATGTTGGATACACCCTCCATTAATTCTTCATCTCATTGCTAAGTTTTTTCTTGAACAATGGTTGTTAGGATAAGTACAAGTGAGTACACTCTCCTAGATTTAGTCTAGTTTGGTTGGCATACTCTAGGGAGTAAAAAGAATTAGTCCCCTAGGGTATTTGTTGATCTAAATATTTATTTTAAGACTCCATTCACCCAATTTTCTGAATGCACTGATTTGATTTTTGCATTGGAGAAATAAAATAATGCATTGGGAAACATGAACTTTTGCCATTTCAATTTTTTGCAATTTGGGTTTTGTTCTTTGTGTCTAGTGCACCTCTTAGCCAATAGGGTGTCCCCTGTAAAGGGTATTTATTTCTGATGTTATAAAAATTGATATACAGCCATTAGGGATGAATAAACCCCAACGCTCTCTCATTTATAACTTACTTTTCAACTATTAGAAGTTGCTAAGAGTTTGCCACATTTATCTACTTGACCTCGTGCAACGCTTGGGTGGATTCTTTGTGAGTTTTGGTGGTTGGATTTGATGCTATAAAAAATTGTTTGTTACATCCATAAGGATGCAAAATATCTCTGAAAATTCATTTTATTACAACATTGTTTCATTGCTAAAGTCTTGTGCTTTCATTCTTGAGTATCACTAGTATTTATCTAACTGATCTCTAGCATCATTCATTGGAATTTTAGCAATTGTTTAGGAGATTTAATACTTATTTATTTTCTTATATACATTGTTGTTTACTTATGCAATTATGGAAAAAAATCTAAAATTTCTTGTCCACCTAACATTATACATATATTCTTGGATTTTTCTTGTGTCTCAGGCAGGTACACCATTCTTTGCAGGTGTTCTTGTCTCTTGGAAACCATTGGCTACCATCGAGATTCTTCCCCAAGCCTTTCCAAAACTTCTATATTAACCTTTAGGGGGAATTCATTTCATATCTTAGCTTTCCATATCATTCCCCCCAGGGTCACCGCGATCCCCCCCTTAAGGCGATTATATCATCTCGAAAGTGACGAGAATATCTGCCTAAGGTGACAGTGGGTAGGTGTTCTCAAAGTTGTCTCCATTTGGTGGTTGGGTCGGAATTTTATCAAACTACAACTTGTGCGATAACATTTTGGTGGCGTTTCTAGGGAGGATTTCGAATCCTCTTCCGAACCCTAACGAAACTTTGACAAGATATCCCAAATCCTTTCCCCCAACTTGCTTGGTGACTCCACCTAAGGGACCTTCCCTTTCCACCCTTGATGAGATATTTTTGAAGCTAATTTGACGACTCCACCTTCCAAGAACCCACCTTATCTCTTTGCACCATTTGATGAGCCTTGAGCTGATCTGGTGACTCCATTGAGGTATTACTCTGAGTAATGCAAACATGGATTTATGGTGCTTTCATGAAGAATACAAGGCCTTGGATCTCAAAGCCACTGGCGAATATCCAAACAAGTGCCTGATAAACCAATTTGATGTCCTCCCAAAGTTCATTGGTAATCCATTGTCGGTCGTAGCACACCTTGTTGAGTTTATGAGATGCATTTACTATGAGAATGTACTACATGAGGATGTATGCCTACGATTGTTCTCGTTTTCCTTGGGAATGAAAAAAGGGGTTGGATGAAACATTTTTGCAAGACAAGAAGTATATCTTCTTTAACGATCCTCATTAGAGAGTTCCTTAAACGTTGGGGACTAGAAGCTAAAATTATTGAAGATACAATTCAGGACTTGGAGGATGCTTTTTTGAGAGAAGGCTTTGAATTTGATCCCATTAAAGGCTTGAGGGAAATGCTTCTTCCAAATTTTGTTGAAACAATAGTTTCAAGAAAATAAGTTAACAATAGCAATGTGGAAAGTTTTGAGTTCCTCAAGAAAATCACAGAAGAAGATTTCGAGTTTTGTGAACAACTGATAGAATTTTTCCCTGACAAGGACTTTATAGTTAAGTATTGTCAACAGAGAGAAGAAAGGATTTATGAAGCCATCCTAAAAAATTATGAAGAATGGCTTACCCTAAACTCATCCTGGGAAGTGGCCACCACATATTTTGGAACATATTCATTATACGACTATGTGACCGAGAAGTATAGGTACCGAGAAAACTTCCAAAATGATGATGAGCCTCTCTCCATGCCCGAGGAAGTCTACAAACACGTTAGAGATCAAGATCAAGATCAAGATGGTGAATTCTCTAATCCTATTAAAGATAACGAAGACTCAATTAAAGAGAAAATCCATGCATAAATTTTCCAAGAAGAAGAATGCCTTGATAAAGTATAATATCCATATGAGAAGAAGGAGACATTGGTATACATGTTCCTATCTAAATAATATGATGTCATTCTGCATTTTTTTCCTCCTACATGTGAAGTTAAAGAAATGGTTATTTTCAATCGTACTAATGGTCTTATGAAAGAATCCTTGGATATGGTTGATGAGAATATAGACAATTTCATACAGACTGGGAGACGTAGATGGGATTTTTGTCATCTCATTTTTGATAGAGACCCATTTATGACATTGAGGGTAGCTCCCAGGAAGAGGGGGTTGAGATGTCACATTCAAAGGACTGGTATTCATATGTGTATGACTAAGATGTTTGACATCCTGATGATGATATGATTACATATTTGTTCCGTTTGAGGATGACCCGATGCAACAATTTCAGGATGATTTTTGGCCACCCCCTTGGGGTTGTGATGCAGATTTGTTCTATGAGGATTTTCATCCATCATACTCAGAGTTTGATAGACACAAGGACATGGCCAACCTAGAGAAGTACGAGTTCCACACTACCAAAATATATTACTTTCATGTTGAGACCTTTGGTGGGGATTTGCAAATGAAGAAGCAACGTTTCCTAAGCCCGAGGGAGGAGTTTTTCTATGGACATGAGGTTATCCCTCGCCTCTTATCTTCTTCTTCGGGAAGCCATGCAGTCTTCTTCCACTCTCCCATATCTTCTCAATCTTCAACAAGCAATGGCTCTTTTTTCATGAATGAAGATGAATCCTCGTCTATATATGATAGTGTTATTCAAATATGGATTGATCGAGCTTGTGGCTATCACTTTAGGTAGGATTCCTTGGATGATCAAAGTTGTGGATATTCTTTCCAGCAAGACTTCATCCCTCCCACCCATCTTCATGAGTTTCATTTCATTTCATGATTATATATCTATTTATGCTCATAATCATTACGTACTTGACTTATATTTGTTGTTTCACATGATTAACCATAGGGGGATATAACTTGATGAGATGATCAACTAGTTGCACTGGTTGTATGAATTCCCCTGACATCATCTATTGCATGATCTTCAGGGCCCCAAGGCCCCTAGGTAAGTAGGTAGGTCATCTTACTTTCCTTGCATTTGTATCTTGATTGCTCATGTTAGTTTATATGCATTTCATATTTCATTTTTCTCTACTTGCATATTGATTTCATGCTTAATTTAGTTTTTTTTTTTAAATGCTAAAAAATTGTTTTTAGATCAATTTCATTTTTGGATATATATGGACAAAGGATGAGCGAAGCCATCCTACTAATTACAAGTTTGTTTTATTAGTTTGTGTAGGCACAGGTCTACCAGGGGATGTTGCGATTCGCATGTACTCTACAACGAGCACATGTCCCCAAGTAGGAGCCAGATGTTATCCCCATTTTGTGGGATTACTAAGGAGATGATGTCTTGAGGCCCTGAGGTTGCAGACATGGAGTGCCAAGAGACCACATGACTAGTAGTGTCGACATGAAAATATGGTATCCCGCTCTATCACCACACTTCGATCCATCATTAGAGCATCCACCACACCATCTAGCTTTTGGAAAGCATTTAGGTCTTGCTCCATGCGGTACAAGTCAGATATTGTGGTAGGTAATCATGCTAATATTTGAGGTATTTAAGCATGTTGTATTGGAGCTGCTTTTGATTATAGAACGCATGCTTGGACATTATTCTTTTGACCATGTTTCACCTTGGTGAGTGTCATCGATTTCCTAGCAAGTGGACAAATTATTGGGAAGCGGTGTAACTGGGGGTCCCTTGAAGGGTCATCATACCATTCTCGACCATACTTATCACTTTCCACTCATTTATTTCCCATTACATTGCCCTCTTCTAGGCCCTTTGGCTTTAGTGACCCGAGAAGGGCTTGTACCTCATCTCATGGGAGGAAGGGGTTGAAGGCCCAGACGCTTGTAGCTGGAAAAAGATAAAATCCAAACCATTAACCTTATAGATGATCACCCAGGGATTTCGAGGACAATGAAATGTATCTCATAAAAAATTGATGGGACCCATGACAAAATAAGTAATAACAAATTCCAACCAGGGAGGGACATGTGTGGCCATTGTTTTTAATGCTTAGGTAGAAACCCCACACGTGTTCTCAACTTGGGGAAGCATGATGTAACTAGGGTAGAGTCAAGGTGGGCACAATTTTATTGCTTAGGTAGAAGCCCCACCTTGGATTCAACTTGGAAATGTCCTAAAATAATTAAAGGTAATGAATGGGCTTGGAAAAAGCATGCATTGAAAACGAAGGTGCAACACACCCTCTATAAAGGCACCCATAGATGAGACAATACGAGCCCTTGTATGTCTTGAAACCCATTGACCTATGAAGTATAAACCCCTATACACCTCATCATCCACTACATGACCTTGAAGGGGCATCTTTGGAGTCATCCCCTACTTGAGGGTTTTGTTCTACCCAATATGACTTTTATGACACCACTCTCATACCTAAACTTGGTCAATTGCATTACGTTTTTGAGCATTTGTTTAATTTGATGATGTAGTTTTGATGCACATGTTTAGGTGCCTTGTTTCTTAGATGTGGTTTTATCTTTCCATGATATTTTGAATTGAGATATTTGGAGGGCGTACCCATTTTTTTTGTAGAACCTTGTTTGGTGGACAATTTTGGAGGAACAAGCCAAGGTTGGGCTTGCATGGGATTTAAATCCCATAGGTTGGATGCAAAGGGCCCAGATGTCGGATCATGATGACTTGCCTTTGGAGGCCTAAAAGACACCTTGGAAGACATGACCTAGCCGTCACATGCCAAATGAATTTCCTAGGAGGGGAAAGATGTCACTTCTTGAGGCTTGACATCACCTATGGCTATGATTTGGTGGTGATGGAGGTATTGGTCATTGACACATGGCACATTTTTAAGGAAGAAGGCTTTGAAACATGGAGAATAGGCTTGGATGAATGACAAGTGGCCTTTGTATGCCTAACCATGCTTCCCCAACTCCAATGACTTGCTCCAGGTGCCAAAATGTCCCCTAAAGGGGTGATGTCATCTTGTTTTAGGGTTTCTAATGTGAAAAAAGTGAAAACTAAATATTATATTTTTGTTTAAGGGGTAAGATAAGGGTTTTTGACCTGTTATATTATGTTTTACCCTTTGAATGTGCACAAACTTTGTTTTATATTTTTAGTATAAATATAAATCAATTGTATCTCATTTGAACATAACTCTCCCACTGCGAGAAGTATTTGGCTAAAATTTTCGCTATTCTTGGGAATTATGGTGTTTCTTTTTGTGCACTTGTCTTTTGGTGATATCTCTTGGTGAATATTGGAGCTAAAGTGGTGTTCCCCCCTTGGAGGCTTATTTTCTTGGTCTTGGATGATGATTTCTTGGTGAAACTAGGGTTTGATCTCTCTCTCTCTCTTTCTTGGAATTGGTAAGGAAAATATGCACTTGTTTGTTATTTCTTTCTCTTTCTTGGTTATTGATGGTTGAAACCATAGGGGGAGTGCATTGGTTACACCCTCCATTAATTATTCATCTCTTCACTTTCCATTTAGGGGGAATTTAATTCATCTCTTCACTTTCCATCTCATTCCCCCCGGGGTCACCGAGATCCCCCCCCAGAGGTGATTCTATCATCTGTAAAGTGATGGGAATAACTACCTAAGGTGAAAATGGGTAGGTGTTCTCAAAGTTGTCACCATTTTGTGGTTGGGTTCGGATTTTCCCAACCTTCAACTTGTGCGATAACATTTTGGCATCGTTGCTGGGGAGGATTTTGAATCCTCTTTCGAACCCTAACGACACTTTGGAAAGATATCCCAAATCCTTTCCCCTCACTTGACTGATGACTCCATCTAAAGGACGTTCCCTTTCCACTCTTGATGAGCTATTTTGAAGCTGATTTGGTGACTCCACCTTCCCAGAACCCACCTTATCCCTTTCCACCCTTTGATTAGCCTTGAGCTCATCTATCAATTCCATTGAGGTATTACCCTGAGTAATGGAAACATGTATCTGTGGCACTTTCATGAAACATACAAGGCCTTGGATCTTGAACCCATTGACGGATATCCAAACAAGTGCCTGATAAACCAATTTGATGTCCTCCCAAGTTTGATTGTAATCCATTGTTGGCCATATCACATGTTGTTGATTTTACGAGATGCATTTACTATGAGAATGTACTACATGAGGATGTATTCCTACAATTGTTCTTGCTATCCTTGGGAAGTGAACAAATGGGTTGGATCAAGCTTTCTTGTAAGCAAAGAAGTATATATTTTTTAACAATCCTCATCAGAGAGTTCCTTAAACATCGGGGACTAAAATATCAGTCTTGAAGATACAATTCATGACCTGGAGGATTCTTTTTCAAGAGAAGGATTTGAAATTGATCCCATTCAAGTCTTGAGAGAAACACTTCTTATAGAGTTTGTTGAAACAACAGTTGAAAGACAAGAAGTTAACAATAACAATGAGGAAAGTTTTGAGTGCCTCAATCAAAGCACATAAGAAGATTTCTAGTTTTCTGAACAACTGATAGAATTTTTCCCTAACAAGGACTTTCTAGTTAAGTTTTGTCAACATAGAGAAGAAGAGTATGAAGTCATACTAGAAAATTATGAAGAAAGGCCTACCTTAAACTTAGCCTAGGAAGTTGCCATTGCATAGTTTGGAACAAATTCATTATACGACGCTGTGACTGAGAAGTATCGATACCAGGAAAACTTCCAAAATGACGATGAGCCTCTCTCCATACCCAAGGAAGTCTACAAATTCATTTCCAAGAAGAAGAATACCTTAATAAAGTAAAATATCTAGATGAACAGAAGGAGACATTGGTATCCGTTTTCCTACCTAAAGAAGATGATGTCCTTCTTCCTTTTTTTCCTCCTGCATGTGAAGTTGAAGAAATGGTTATTTTCAGTCGTACTAATGGTCTTATGAAAGAATCCTTGGATATGGTTGATGAGAATATAGAAACTTTCATATAGACTGGGAGACATAGATGGGATTTTTGTCATCTCATTTTTGATAGAGACCCCATTTATGACATTGAGGGCAGCTCTCAGGCAAAGGGGGTTGAGATGTCATATTCAAAGGACTAGTCTTCATATGTGTATGATTCAAATGTTTGGAATCCTGATGATGATATGATTACATATTTGTTATATCCGTTTGAGTATGACTCGACTCGACGCAATAGTTTCATGATGATTTTTGGCCACCCCTTGGGGGTTGTGATGCAAATTTGTTCTATGAGGATTTTCAAACATCATGATCAGAACTTGATAGAATCCGGGATGTGGCCAACCAAGAGAAGTTCGATGTCCACACTACCAAAAGAAAATACTTTCATATTGAGAATTTTGTTGGGGATTTGCGGATGAAGAAGCAACGTTTCCTAAGTATGAGGGAGGAGTTTTTCTCTAGACATGAGGTTATCCCTTATCTCTTATCTTCTTCTCTGGGAAGCCATGTAGTCTTCTTCCACTCTCCGATCTCCTCTCTGTATTCAACAAGCAATGGATATTTGTGCATGAATGAAGATTAACCCTAGGATATATACAATAGTCCTATTCATAGATGGGTTGATCGAGCTTGTGGATATCACTTCAGGCAACATTCCTTGGATTATTAGGGTTGTGGATATTCTTTCCAGCAGGATTTCCTCCCTCCCACCCATATTCATGAGTTTCATTTCATTTCATGATTATATATCTATTTATGCTCATGATAATTACGTGCTTGACTTATATTTGATGTTTCACATAATTAAGCACAAGGGGAGATACTTTGATGAGATGATCAATTGGTTGCACTGGTTGTATGACTTCACCTGATATCATCTATCGCTTGAAATTTATGGCCCCAAGGTAAATAGGTAGGTCATATTCTCTTCCTTGCATTTGAATTTTGATTTATCATGTTAGTTTAGATGCATTTCATTTTTCATTTTTCTCTACTTGCATATTTTTTTTTTTTTTGTTTGTTAATTTGTGCAGGACCTGCGATTAACCCATGGCTTGAGAAACCGCGACTCAGGGGCATCTAAGCCGTCAAAATCACCCGGGGATCGCACCCGGCC